>CM070027.1:4626596-4909470 GCA_036247105.1 Cirrhinus mrigala | reverse complement strand
GAGGGAACGAGACGCCGCGTCGAAACGCTATGGGAACGCCTCCAGCGTGACCGCGCTCTGAACACGTGTGAAATCAGACCAAAGGAAGAGCGAGACGTCACAGGCGGGTGACGTCACAGACCAGGAAGCATAAAAGCACGTGCGCCAGAACGAACGGCAGCTTCAGAGAGAAGCAGCGCTCGCAGGGACGCAGGAAGCTGGCCTCGAGACGCAGCGTCTCGTTCCCTCGGGGAACCAGGGTTACATACGTAACCTGAGACGTTCCCCTTCGGGAACTCGAGCCGCGTCGAAACGCTATGGGAACGAGATGCCCACGCCACCAGCTCCAAGTCCCTGCCTAGAGAGAGCTAGGAAGGACCGAAGAACCAGGGGTCAAGAGGTCAAGACAGTAGAACCTGACAAACGTAAGGGGCGTGGACCAGCCCGCAGCGTTACAGATATCCTGCAGGGGGATACCCGCAAGGAAGGATTTAGAGGCCGCCATGCTACGGGTGGAGTGAGCCTTCACCCCCAAGGGAGGAGGAAGGCCCGAAGACTCATAAGCCAGGAGGATAGCCTCGACTATCCACCGACTTATGGTCTGCTTAGAGGCAGGGAGACCACGTCTCAGAGGACCGAAACAAATGAACAACTGGTCCGACCTTCTCCAAGGAGCCACCCGGTGAACGTATGCATCCAGCGCTCGAACTGGACACATACAGTTCAGCTTCTGCTGGTCAGGCTCCCGAAAGGGAGGAGGACAGAAGGCCTGAAGTACGACTGGCCGTGGTGCAGAGGAAGGGACCTTAGGGACATACCCAGTGCGAGGGTGAAGAAAAGCCTTAGAGAGGCCTGGAGCGAAGTCCAGGAAGGAAGGGGCCACAGAAAGGGCCTGCAGGTCTCCAACTCTCTTGAGGGAGGAAAGAGCCAAAAGGAAAGAAGTCTTAAAGGACAAATGACAGTCAGAAATCTCTTCAATGGGCTCGAAAGGAGGAAGACAGAGAGCCTCAAGCACCACGGACAGGTCCCAGGAGGGAACACGAGGTCGTACAGGAGGCCTCAGCCTCAGTGCACCGCGGAGGAAACGTGTAACAAGGGGGTCTTTCCCCACGGAGAGACCACCAAGAGGGGCGTGGTAGGCCGCAATGGCCGCCACGTAGACCTTCAAGGTGGAGTGGGATAACCCTGCGGACAGCCGGTCCTGCAGAAACTCCAGCACTGAGCCAACTGGGCAGTTAACTGGGTTCTGCTGGCGGCGTCCACACCAAGAAGTGAAAAGTTTCCACTTCAAGGCATACAGTTTCCTCGTGGAGGGAGCTCTAGATTGGAGTAGGGTCTCAACAACCTCGGTTGAGAGACCGGAAGCTAAGAGGTGCGCCCCCTCAGAGGCCACACCCAAAGCTTCCACAACTCCGGCCGGGGGTGAAGGAGGGAACCCCCTGCCTGTGAGAGGAGATCCCTCCTGACGGGAATCTCCCAGGGAGAGCCGTCGAGGAGGGAAATCAGGTCCGAGAACCATACTCGGCCTGGCCAGAACGGGGCTACTAGAAGAAGGGACACCCCATCCCGGCGCACTCTCTCTAGAACTCCCGGGAGCAGAGCGATCGGGGGAAAAGCGTACAGACGCAGCCTCGGCCACGTCCGTACCATGGCATCCAGCCCCAGTGGAGCTGGATGAACTAGAGAGTACCAGAGGGGACATTGCGCATTGTCCCTCGTGGCAAACAGGTCCACCTGGGCTGGACCAAACACTCTCCAGATCTGCTTCACCACCTCGGGGTGAAGCATCCATTCCCCGGGCCTCGGCCCCTGTCTCGACAGGATGTCTGCTCCCACATTGAGATACCCGGGTACAAAAACTGCTCTCAGCGAGAGGAGTTTGCCCTGGGACCACACAAGGATCTGGTGCGCCAGCTTGTACAAGGGGCGCGAACGCAGACCTCCTTGGTGGTTGATGTAAGAGACCACCGCCGTGTTGTCGGTGCGGACCAACACGTGACGATCTCTCAGGTCCGGGAGAAAGTGTTTCAGCCCTTGAAACACGGCCAGCATCTCCAGGCAATTTATGTGCCAGGTGAGTTGGTGACCGCTCCACAGACCGCGGGCAGGGTGGCCACTCATGACCGCTCCCCAACCGGTGAGGGACGCGTCCGTCGCTAGTGTTACACGGCGACAAGGAGCTCCCAGCGCCGGGCCCTGAGACAAGAACCAGGGTTTCCTCCACATGTCTAAGGCACGAAGGCAACGCCGCGTGACCTTGATCATGCGAAGTGGGTTTCCCCTCGGGGAGAACCCCCTGGTCTTGAGCCACCACTGTAGGGGTCTCATGTACAGCAGGCCAAAAGGTATCACGTTGGACGCAGCTGCCATCAGACCCAGCAGTCGTTGAAACTGCTTGACAGTGAGTGACCGGCCTTCCTTCACTCTCATGACTGCGGCGAGGATCGACTCGATCCGAGCAGGAGACAACTGTGCCTGCATCGTGGTCGAATCCCACACCACGCCCAGATAAGTGGTTCTCTGTACTGGAGAAAGCACACTTTTCTTGGCGTTTAGTCTTAACCCCAGCTCTTTCATGTGTGCGAGAACGACATCTCGATGCCGAACCGCTACCATCTCCGACTGGGCCAGGATAAGCCAGTCGTCGATGTAATTGAGTATGCGGATGCCCTGGAGTCGCAGGGGAGCCAGAGCTGCATCCACACACTTCGTGAAAGTGCGGGGGGAGAGTGCTAGGCCGAAAGGAAGTACCCGATATTGGTAAGCTTCGCCCCTGAAAGCAAACCTCAGGAACTTCCTGTGTTGAGGAAGGATGGAGACGTGGAAATACGCGTCTTTTAGATCTATCGTGACAAACCAGTCCTCGGACCTGATTTGAGACACGACCTGTCTTACAGTCAGCATCCTGAACTTCAGCCGCAAGACTGAGCGGTTCAGGAGGCGAAGATCCAAAATAGGACGCAGGCCCCCATCCTTCTTGGGAACAATGAAGTACCGGCTGTAGAACCCGGACTCTCTGGACTGAGGAGGGACCACCTCGATGGCCTCCTTCCTCAGGAGAGTAGCTACTTCCTGTTCCATTACCAGACCCTGCTCGGGGCCCACCAAAGTGGGAAAGACCCCGTTGAACGGCGGAGGTGGAGCGCTGAACTGAATGCGATAACCTCGCTCTACAGTGTGCAGGACCCAAGCAGACACATTGGGCAGTAGTTTCCACGCTGCCAAATGATCTACTAAGGGAACCAGCCTCTCGAGACTGGCCTCTGGTGTAACACGGGTCGCTAGACCGGTGTCCTGTAACGGTTGCCCGGCAGGAAGCACCTGATCTAGCGGACCCTGAGACCCCCGCAGGGGTGGCGAGCTCCCCAGCTCTGGAACGTCTTTGGCCGGAAAAGACTGAGGGGAAGGCTCGCCGGAGGCTGCTGCGCCCTGAATCACCGGCAGGGTGAGCAAGACAGCCTCCCGAGGGCACAGGGGGGAGCCGGACACCGAGTAATGCGGTGCACCCCGGAACTCCCCTGATGGGGCTACCCTCAGCGGCCCCGCACCATCAGGGCTGCTTGGCCGAGGACCTCCTAGACTGAAGCACGACCCGCAGATCGGGCTTCGTCCCGGGGGCCCCCGACCTAGAGCGTCTGCGCACCCGCCTTCGATGGGGAGGAGTGCGGGTGGCGACGCTCTGTTTTTGTGTTTCCCGGTGTGAGGAGCTGGTACGCGGACGAGGCTGCTCCAGCTCAGCAGCCTCGTGAGCTGGACGGCGGCGAGGGAGGAACCGCTGGAACGCCGCCGCTTGCTTACGTGCCTCCTGGTACCTGTCGACGACAGCATTGACTGCGTCGCCGAACAGGCCAGAAGGCGAAAGCGGGGCGTCCAGGAGGAAGACCCTGTCCTTTTCCTTCATATCGGACAGGGTCAACCAGAGATGTCTCTCCGCAGCCACAAGGGAAGCCATAGACCGCCCGATGGCACGGGCGGTCTCCTTAGTGGCACGGAGAGACAAATCAGCGGTCCTCCGGAGCTCAGAGATATCACAATCACTGATCTCCGCGCCTTCATCCAACTCCTTTAGCAAGTCAGCCTGGTACGCCTGTAACACCGACATGGTGTGCAGACACGCACCAGCCTGACCCGCAGCCGCGTACCCCTTACCCACCAGCGCTGAAGTGACTCGCAGCGGCTTGGAGGGCAAGACCGGAGCCTTCAGAGACGATGCCGCGGCGGGGGACAGATAGCTGGCAAGCGTCTGTTCCACCCGGGGCATTGCTCTGTACCCCCGCTCATCCAACCCGCCCACATGACCGTAGTTATAGGAGGCGGGGATGAACAAGCGGGACGAGAACGGGTTATTCCACGATCTCGACACCTCAGTGTGGAGATCGGGGAAAAAAGGAAGGCTCCGGCGTGCTGAAGGTGGGCGAGACCGCAGAAACCTCTCGTCTAGTTTACTTCTCTGCGGTTCAACCAATGACTCGGGGGGCCAATCGATATTGAGCTTGGCCACCGCACGAGTCACCACCTCCAGCAGCTCCTCATATTGGGGAAACTGTGGTGCTACTTCTTCGACACTCCCCACATCAACCTCCTCAGAGGAAGATATGGGGAGCGTCGAGCCCGTCCCCCGGGGGGAAGAATCCGCAGCGCGGGCTTCCGCACCCAGAGGACGGGCTGGGGACCTAGCGGGTGAGGCAGGAGATAGGGGGATACCCGTCTCCATACCCTCCGCTAGATCCAGCTGCGAACCCCACGAATGCAGCCGCCGCCCCGCCTCGGCGGAAGCGGGACCAGATCCGCGGGGAACGCTGCTGAAGGCTCCCAGCTGGAAGAGAGCCTTCCGGGAGCGGAGTGTGTGCAGACTCATCTGCACACAATGTGGGCAATCAGCCCCCTCGAGGGCTGCTGCCGCATGCTCCGCTCCCAGACAAACCACGCATAGAGCGTGTGTATCCCTACCCGTGATGTAACGAGGGCAGGGAGGAACACACGCTCTAAAACATGGTTCATCTAAATGCTTGCTCTTTCTAAGTGATTTAGACATTTGTGCCAAAAAGAAAGTGGTGCAAACTTGCTACCAAAAAGCACAAACAGAGACACAACATAGAGCGCTGCTGAAAGACAGAAGCTGCCGTTCGTTCTGGCGCACGTGCTTTTATGCTTCCTGGTCTGTGACGTCACCCGCCTGTGACATCTCGCTCTTCCTTTGGTCTGATTTCACACGTGTTCAGAGCGCGGTCACGCTGGAGGCGTTCCCATAGCGTTTCGACGCGGCTCGAGTTCCCGAAGGGGAACTGTATTTTTTCTTTGTCTTTTTCTTTTCTTTTTTTTTTTTCGTACTAATACGTAGTCTATTGTAGGCATTTGCCTAGATGTTAATATCATCTTCTTGTAACCAAGACAGTCACTGCAAGAACAATGGCAAGAACTATGTCAGCACCTTAAGATGTGTCAGTGCCACATTGTTTATCACTGTTCTTGTGGATTTTTTTGAATTTTTTTGCAGTGCTGTCAGTGCCTTTGAGTGCCTCCACTTTATGAATATTTACTCTACATCCTACACTCCGATCTGTTGGCATCCACATGCAGACTGTGATGAAAGAATCAAGAGAATCTGAGTAGGGGCTCACACAGTTATGTTCAAAACAACTTCCTGACTTTTGTATCTTGAGCTGTATCTTGTGTTCTGTTTTGATTTTCTGCCACTGTGTCCGAAAGCACTTTCCAGCAACTTACATGTAGCCTGTGTCAATAATTCTGTCCAGCAATAGACAATCACAGTCTATCAAAACATATATGTTTAAAATTATAATAATTAAAGAAATATCACACAATCAAGAGTGTGTGGCGGTCTTATGCAGCATAATTCAGTTGTACGTAATTACAGCTGTGCTGATTAAGCCTACAATACTACAATAATTCTGTAGTGAATTTTGCTTTCACCAACCTAGGGAGGCGAAATAGTGTAGTGATGGGTACTCACGTCACAGATGATGTTATGATTCTTGGATCACGTCTCAATCAATGTGTAGTTATGAGTACATCACATAAGTAAGATTGGTGGGATCTCTAACTTGTAGAGCCTCTTACTGTATCATCAACACAAGGAAGACACAAGTTGTAATAAAATACATTTTATTAACAAAAGATAGACAAGAGTAATCGACAACGGTGACTTCATCCACTGGTTGCGCTGGTGGCCGTACAGTGGGGGAAGGAGCAGGAATCAGTTTCGACAGCCTTGAACATGAAGCGCTGTAGGATGCTGATCTCCTGGAGCACCAAAGGGTCCTAAGATCTGGAACACGCAGATGTGTCCCTGGAGTAGGTGCTGAAGGTCCTTAGAACACACAAGCAAAAGTACCTGAAGTGAAGGTTTGCTCGTCTGAGCTTAGCCTTGTTGCAAATGTGTGTCGTCTGCCTCTCTGGGCTAGAGACTCAGAACTTGGTCAATCCGCTTTGTCTCTCTAGGATGGAGGCTCAGGACGAGCTGCATCTGTTGGTATCTCGCTGGACGAAGACTCTGAACGTAGAGTATCTCTTTCCTGGCAGGCTGGAGGCTCAGAACGTGGTCATATCTGTTGCTGCCTTAAAAGCTGGAGACTCAGACTTGGTATCTGTTGTTGTCTCACCCTTGCGGGTCACAGACTCAGAATTGGTTGATCTGCTAGTGTCTCTTAGACGTGCCGGAGACTCAGAAAGAGTTGTTTCTGTTACTGTCTCACCCTTGCAGGCCAGAGACTCAGAACTTGTGTATCTGTTAGCATCTCTTGGATGTGCCGGAGACTCAGAATGAAGGTGATCTGTTGCAGTCTTTCTGGACGAAAGACTCAGAATGAGTTGATCTGCTACTGTCTCACCTTTGCAGGTTGGAGACTCAGAACATTGTTGCTCTGTTACAGTCCTTTTCTTGACAGGCTGCAGACTCAGAACGAAGGTTGTCCTGTTAGTGTCCCTTTTTATACAAGTAGCAGACTCTAAACAAGGAGTGTCTTTTGGAAGGGTACCTTTATCCCTTTTTGATGAGAAGGAGATTGCAATTTGGTGCTTCTCCATTTCTGTGCTATGATTGGCTGGTTCCACCAGAGAAGGCCCACCCTTCTTTCCTGCTGTGGAATTTATTTGCATAGTCCAAACACAAAGTTAGAAAAGTGTCACTACAGTTTTACCTGTGCATTTCTCACTTTCCAAACCTTAACCAGAATGGATTCGGCAATGTTATGAACACATTAAGTCCAAACATGATGGAAAAAGATTGAACTGTCATGTATGCATTCATTTGTCCATTAACAGCTGAGTTTGTGTAAGATATTGCACTACACATTGCTGTCACTAAGAATACTTATTTCTCTGAATAAGTATAAGATGTGTGTGTTGTAGTGTGCATCAGCTATAAAGTTTGAAAACAGTTATGAATGGATTTGGATGGATCTTTGTGATCTCTTTGTTTCACCCACTGCTGCTGCATCTGGAGGTCCTAAAGAATTTTTATGGTTGGTCACAAGCGAAACCTTAGGAATCAGTCTCAAGGTGGGTGGAGGGCAGAAACTGTATTTTGACCAGTAGGAAGTCCTGTCCTTCCCGGGCTTGGTACCAAAGGTCTCCTTCTTGCCTTCTAAGAGATGTCTGGCTGTTGTCCTGGCATCTTTGTCTGATGGCATTGGACAGTTTGCTTATGTTGGTCCACCAAGATCCAATCAAAATGTAGCAAACCTTTGTCCACTATTGTGGTCAGAGAGGAGCCCCTTGCCATAAACCGGGCCCTGGAATGTGCTGTCCACTACAATTAAATGTAAATAAGTAAGAAAAGGACCAAAGAGGTTGCCAAAAATTCTCTTTTTACACCATGAATTTAATAATGTTACAACTAACAGCAATGATTTGGACTGTTTCTTACTTGTTATTAAGTAACAAGGAGACAGCATGACTGCGTGATATTGGTTTGAGGCAATAGTTCACCAAAAAATGAAAATTTGTTGAAAATTTATTCACTCACAAACCATTCAAGATGTAGATGAGTTTGGAACAGACTTGGAGAAACTTAGCATTACATCACTTGCTCACCAATGGATCCCCTGTAGTGAATGGGTGCTGTCAGAATGAGAGTACAAACAGCTGATAAAAACATCACAATAATCTACAAGTAATCCACACCACTCAAGCCTGTCAATTAACGATTAAAGGTGCGACCAGTGGAGCAGGAAAGGAAGCCATGGTGGAGCTGAAGACCACCAGGGCAGAGCAGGCAGAGCAGAAGACCACCACAGCTAGGCAGACGGGGCTGAAGATCCCCACGGCAGAGCAGGCAGGGCCAAAGACTACTAAGGCGTAGTTGAGGACCACCAAGGTGGAGCAGATGACCACCACAGCAGAGCAGGTGGGACTGGAGACCCACAGGGCAAAGCTGAAGATCACCAGGGCAGATCTGGTGGAACTGGTGACCACCACGGCTAATCAGGTGAAAGGATTGGTGTCTATGCAGGACTTCAGGCTTGAGTGGACTTTGGCGCAGGTTCAGGGACTGGAGCGGGCTCTGGAGCAGACTCATTGACTGGAGTGGATTCGTGGACTGAAGCAGGCTCTGGAGTGGACTCATGGACTTGAGCGGGCTCTGGAGCAGATTCATGGACTCAAACGGGCTCTTGAGTGAACTCATTGACTGGAGTGGGCTCTGGAGCGGATTCATGGACTGGTGCAGGTTCTGGAGCAGACACATGGACTGGAGCTGATTCATGGATGGAGCAGGCTCTGGAGCAGACTGATGGACTGAAGAGGGCTTTGGAACAGGTTCATGGTCTGGAGCAGGCTTTGGAGCAGATTCACTGACTGGAGCAGATTCATGGACGGAGTAGGCTCTGGAGCAGGCTCATGGACTGAAGAGGGCTTTGGAGCAGATTCATGGACTGGAGCAGGCTCTGGAGCAGATTCATGGACTGGAGCAGGCTCTGGAGCAGATTCATGGACTGGTGCCGGTTCTGAAGCAGACACATGAACTGGAGCAGATTCATGGACGGAGCAGGCTCTGGAGCAGACTCATGGACTGAAGAGGGCTTTGGAGCATACGCATGGATTAAAGTGGGCTCTGGAGCATACTCATGGACCAGAGCAGTCTCTGGAGCGTACTTATGGACTGAAGCCAGTTCTGGAGCGGACTCCGCCACCACAAAAATGCGTATGGCCCAGATACACAAAACGGCGACAGACATTACTGGAATGACAGCAGAAGGTGGGAGAACCTCTGAGATCGCCGGGCTTGAGAACACCAAGGCTAGGTAGCTGGGGATGCCGGCCACCTGTACCGACATCAGTGGTGGGTCCTCCAAGCTGGATGCTAGTCTCATTCACATAAGGACTACCTTAATGGCTTTATGTGCAACGTTCATGACGACCAGGAACTCTGGCATTGCGTCCATGATGGCTGAAAACTCTGGCATGGTGTCCATGATGGCCAAAGACTGTGGCGTTGCGTCCATGACGGCTAAAGATTCTTGCGGGCCATCCATGATGGCTGGATACTCTGGCATGGCGGCCAAAATGGCTGAGGACTCTGACATGGTGGACGTGAAAGGACGAGGCTCTGGAATGGCAGACACTGTGGGAGTGCTGTGTTCCTTCTTCACGACTCCCACAGTAAACTGAGAACCACTTAATTGCGAGGCTAGATCAATATACAATTCCAGAGTCAAGTGAGATTCATGTAATGGCACGTTCGAGCTAAGTGGTTCAGAAAGCCCCCTTTGAAAAAATATCATGAGGCATGTTCTTTGAAGTTAATCGTACAATTCAACAAAATCCATTACATAGTTCTCAATTGGCCACTCTTCCTGACAGAGTTGCATACAGTAAGTCTCACTGCTGGATCCATCTATGGTCTGGTCTACTGTAATGGTGAGTGTTTCAGAAACAAGGAGGAGGATCCAAGTGCAGTATATAAATATATTATTTATAAGTGCTTCTGGACTAGTTTATCAGAGTTTTTAGTATACTTTTGTATACTCCAAATATAGTGCTACAGATTTGACAGCAATAACAGTGATAATGTGATAAACCCCGTGAGGTATGTGTAAAACCCAATGCCCTGTTTGATATTTTTCAAAGGTTCTAGACCAGTAACTCTAAAGATTCAATGAGTCTGTCTAAAGACTGTTTCAGCTGGTGGAGAGGGCATTTCACACAGCTCACTTCACATAGAGTCTCCTCTCTCTCCTCCGTCCTGATTCCTTTAGACTTGACACAATCGACACAGCGAACCGCTGGCTGAGCTTCTGTGCTCTCCTTACAGAACGGCTAATGGACTGCTGTCTCTCACCCACTGGCCATGATGCATTTAAGGTTTGCCTAGTGTTCCATCTGAATGACTTGCACTGAGCCTGAAGAAAACAATTTTGATCCAAGAACCTCTTTGTGCTCGTCCTCAAATTTTTAGACACTGGACACAAAATAAAAGGGAATCTAGGGATAAAAATAAAAGGTATCTATCTATCTATCTATCTAACTATCTATCTATCTATTCATCTGACTAACTGTATGTATGGCTTTGCCAAGCCAGCATGAAAGTTTTTCTTGACAAAATGCATTCATCTAGCTGTATGTTATTTTGGTCAGGAAGCAGTAGTATATAAATGCAGGTCTAAATGTAGAAGTGCTGATTTCACTGCTGTTTTTTCTGTTTTATGCTTACTTTTCTTTTTAATAGATGCCTTGTCACCCTGGAGTAAATTGAGGAGCATTTAAGAGCACATAATGCAACTGTGGATTTCCGTAATGACTCCAACCATAACTACAGTATGATAGGACCTTTGTGTTACCAGCCTTGAGTCTCGACCACAACATTATCACTTCTTTCCACCTGCACCATTATGCTACTTTATGTCTGTTACATGAACTTTCCAGTGGACCAAGCCTTTCCTCATCTCTCCCTGTATAATAAAACAATCACCCCTCTCATATAACCTCTATTATTCCTGCACAATAATAATAATGATTTCCCAGCAGAGATTTATTTTTAGTTCCGCTTGACACCAAAACATCCGTGTCTGCTTTGTGTAACTGCCATCACATTGTATGCTGAAGCAGATGATTAATGATTCATATATGCAACACACTTTAGATTCGGTGCACATTCATATTTTGACAGACTAATACGAATGGATTTTATATATACTGTATTACGTAATCTGTTTTAGTAAATTGCTAATGTATTAATTATTATTTTATGTAATTGTTACTAGTAGTAGTACTATAATATTAATATTTCTATTGGTTGAAATACAGAGCTGTTAAGTCATGACATCAATGCTTAAAGTTCCCATCTGGGGTATCAATTTGTGTAACTGATGTTTTAGAATATACCGTATGCAAACCACAGTCCTTAATTCATAAATCCAAATCTGCCATTAAAAAAGCATTAGAAATTCTGGAGGGAGTACATTAATCAGCCTTCTGTGTGTCTTACAAATTGACATCACAACGATGTCATCATGCAGAGTGCAACTTTTTTATGTGTTCTTTTTATGTGAATAGATGAGATATGGAAAAATGGTGACAGACTGCAGATACAATTTTTATAGGAAATATAGTTCACTAAAAAAATGTCTAATATTAGCAGACAATAATATTTTGTAATATTTTCCCATCAATGTAAAGACTGACTTTCATTTAAATAGAACAGGTTCATGTCTCTCCGTCAGTTTTTTTTTTTTTTTTTTTCTCAAGTGAATTGCATAGTTAGATTAATGATCTATACCAGCCTAAGAATTATTTAATTAACTAATTCATCCATTCATTTATTAATTCATTAATTCATTAATTCATTTATTTATTTATTTATTTTTTTTTATTTATTCATTCATTCATTCATTCCACAATGGCACTGTCTTTTCTTTTGGTTTATTTTTTATTATTTATATTTGTATTATTATTTTGTATTATTATTATTGTAGATTAAACTCTCGGTCAAACTTCAACTTTAAATAAACAAATAAATAAAAGAAGATTTTTTTCTTAAGTGAATTGCATAGATGCCTACAGTTAGATTAATGAACTATACTGGCCTAGGAATTTATTTATTTATTTATTTAATTTATTTATTTACTCATTCATTCATTCATTCATTACACAATTACATTTGTCTTGTCTTTTCGTTTATTTTTTATATTTTTATTATTTTGTTTAATTATTTTAAATATATTAAACACTATCAAACTCGTTCAAACGCTAACTTAAGTTGAATTAATTAAATAAATAAATAAATAAATAAAAATAAAGGACATACAATAACAGGAACATACAGCTTCTAGAATTACAAAATTAATTAGAGTAAATTAATTTTACCAGAAATTACAGCAGAATTACCCGAAACAGTTTATATGTTGTGGTGGTGGCGGTCGAAAAGGTTGAGAATATAATAAATTCGCATTGCCATGCCTGTGTGTGTAAAGAGCGCATCCTCCTGTAGAGGACGCATGTCAGTTTTCTGCAGGCTAACCCAGTGACGTCATCGTCGCCATGACCCGGAAGTTCTGCTGCTATTTCTTGACACGTAGTTAGCGGTGTTGGCGGAGTCCTGGGTGATTAACGGTGAGTAAAACTTAAGAATCTACTTCACTAGATATTCATATTTTAGCTGTGTTGCATGTTTAAAGATATGCGTAGGGCAGCGCTTGAATGGTGCTGACAGTGGTTAAATGCGTCGTTGCAGTGCTTTAGTTGAGCTGTGCTAACTGAACCTAAACAAAACAAACATCACTGCTAAAACCATTGTAAATATGTGTGATTTCTATAATATGGCAAAGAGAGAATTAGTGCGTCATTGCTTTTAGCTAACATAGAACATTATATGTAACATATAGTGTTCCTTTGACTAAAAAAAGTACCGTGGTTGATATTTGGACTTTAGTTTCATTTTAAACATATATAATTTTTCTTTGGAAATGTACTGCGCTAATACCGTGCTTTTACTATGGCAGTGTCATTGTACAGTGATGTAATGCTTGGTAGTATCATAGCAAGTCCTTAACCCTTAATTGTTACAATATTTGCATGTGTGATTTGAATAACATCTAAAACATACTTGGCTTTAACTTAACTCAGATCTCCAGCAGATCTCCCCTCGAATAACTATCTTAGCTTTGATACTATTCTATAAAAATCAGTTTTACTAACATAGGATATCCACCGCTGACTGATTTTTTTTATTTTTTATTTTTTATCTGCTTAATGTCTTTCAGGCTGCTTGCAATGTCAGGGTTTGACAACTTCAACACAGACTTTTACCAGTCTAGTTACAGTGTAGATGATCAGAACCAAGGAGGATATGGCTACAGCAACACAGATGAACCATACAACAAGTAGGCCTGAACCTACACAAAGTTCTGATGTTACTGCTATATAGCACTATTTAATAAGTCAATTTAATATGTATAGCTATTTTCATAAACTTACTTATCCATCTTTAAATGTAGAGCTGTGCAAAAATATGTTTTACATTTTTTGACTATATAAACACTATATTGACGATATAAATTGCGCAGCTGGGATTTGCTGTATAGTATGTGTGCGGGTAAAGTTACTATATATCCAACTTTAAATATATTTTTGGCTAATAATACAGTATTTCAGACAGTAATCAGCATATCATAATGCATGCAAATTTATGTTATTAAAAAAAAGTGTTCTTATTTCATATATTCTAGCTTCTGTAGGCCCTATATGTTGAATGTGAGAATGTGTCTGTAATCTAATTATGACTATGAATCTCTTGTTGCATCCAACAGACCATATGGACAGTATGATTACTCACAGCCGATGGGCTACTCAGCACCTCCGGGAATGATGCAGCCCCAGCAGCCTTACACGGGACAGATCTATCAGCCCACGCCAGCCTTTACGCCAGCCTCCTCGCAGTCCATGTACAGTAGCAGCTTTGAGGATGAGCCCCCATTGCTGGAGGGTAAGAGAGAGACTAAGCTTAAGGGCATAAATTTGGCATGAAATGGAAATTCATTTTCTAGAAAATGTCTTTTCTAAATGCATTCAATTGATTTTTATTTTGTACGATGCATCCATGCATGCATGTTTCTTTTTTCGATGTCATAATTTTTAATCAACATGTTATAACTCAATACTTTGTTATTAATAATGCATACATGTAGAATCATTTTCAGTATCGGTGATTCCCTTCTCTTAGTCACACTGCTGTGATTCCCAGGGGTGAATTTATTCGTGTTTACGGAGAAATCAATAATGCATTGTCTCTTGCGTCCCAAAGCCCAGACTTTGAGAATGACTCATTGCTTTAAAAACTCAAAGTGCCACTTGGGGCCGTGTTCAGTACAAACCACATCTGTGTCCTTGCATACTGAAGTTAAGTAGACCTTGTGAAACCTGCTTGTCCCAGTTCTGTAGAGCTGTGCTTAAAATGGACCAGCAGTCATCAGTCAGAGAGACGCAGAGAAAGCCACTTAACCGATTACTGCTTCTCCCTGTTGTCATCCAGTGTCGAAAGTGCATTTATCATGCTGGTACTTCAATTCTGTGCTATTATTCCAATGTTTTGTCTTATTAGTGGTTCTCACTAGGGCAAGCATCACTATTACCACTGTTAACATTACTCAGGGGAAAAAAAAAAAACAAAAAAAAGAAAGAAAGAAGAAGCAGTTAAAATGTTATGACAAGTAAGTCATGTGGTGCAACTAATGAGCATAAACATGTCTGGGGAAAAGCATGTAACAAGAAATTATATCACTTATTTTATCTGATATGGGACTAGATTTGTTCCAAATAAATAATTACAATGTATGATTCACAAAAATGTAGCAAATTAACAAATAAACAGAATGAGAGTCTGTTAAAAAAAAAAAAAAAAAAAAAAAAACAAATTTGCAAATAAATCAAATGAGATTTGCAAGTGTCACACACAGCTCTGGCTGGCATTCATTTGTGTATCGCAGTACGCTTGTGCTTCTTGTCTGCTTATGAATCACTGCATGCAATTTGTGGATTTTTAAATATTTTTATTGTCTAGATGTGCACACAAATGTCACTTGTAGCTCATTGTAGCTTCATGCAGTCCTATTTTGTTTTGGGGCAGGAACGGACATTTTGTGCTCATCTCAAACTTATTCTATGAGTTATGGTGCTGTTTGTGTGGTTAAAACATCCTTTTTTCAGAAGATATTTTTCCTTTGTATTTCTATGAAAATCTGTAATTCAGCATAAACTAGGATTATACACAAATTATGATTTTTCATCATTTATTCTCACATTTGTCACAAAATTGACTTTACATATTAGTCAGCTTCTTATTAAGCCTCTTTGTTCCATTTTTGAATAATGTGGTGCTTCAATAATGTATCTGTTATGGGAACAATTCTATACCGTCGAAAATATAGTCTAATGTAATTTCAACTTTTTTTTTTTTTTTTTTTTTTTTTTTTTTTTCTCTTTGTACCAATTTTTGTGGACCATATATTTCCAAATTAAGCCAATGCAGATGAGCAAGCAAAGTTCATAATTGTCGATAATTCCCTTGAAATTGTAATTGCGATTATTAATTACGATTATCAGAATTTACATTGAGTGATGTTTTGAATAGCTTTATACTATTGTTTGAAGCAACTGCATGCCACATTTTTATATATAGTTTCTTCTTTAAATATGAGGGGAAAAAAAACCCTACGATAACCTGTAGGAAAAATACACACCCTCTCACACACACAAGTGGATTTTTTTTAATATATATATAATTGTGCCTTTGAACGATTACATAATTGTGGCATCTGTAATTGTAATCACATTTAGAAATTCGGCTAATTGTGCAGCCCTAGGTTGTAGTGAGAACGTGGTAAAATTTGTCAGTGCAATGGAGTTATCTGCTTGACTTGAATAGATGGTGAGGTGAAACCAATTTGTAGATTTGTGTGCAAGTCTTGATGCTAGAAATGTTTCAAAAGCCCTATTCGGACGGTAATTGTTTCTCAGGGGAGGCGTAAGTGATTTTCACCATTTACAGGCAGTAGTCTGTGATTTAATTGCCGTCTGAATCCAGGATGTCGGTGTTTTTCTCTCACCACCCTCGTAAAAATCACCAGCCAAATTACCTACTGTTTTTTGATGAACACCAAGGTCGTGTGGTAATTTGATTGCTGTCCGAATCCACATCTCTGAGTTTACGAGAAGAAATAGATTCAAAATTCAATGTTTAATAACTTTTTTCTACTGCTGAATACCATACTTCGCTGTAATTTGCATGCATATTTATTACTGAAATGCTGGAAAGTGTTTAAAAGAACAATACTTTGTAACTGCTCCAACACAACGAGTGGGAGCAGCGAGAGAAGAAAAGCACATAAACATTTGAAATGGGTCTTTATTATGGCAGCAGCAGGTGTATTATATACAGATATATAAACAGGATATTATAAACAGGAGATTTAAATAGTCAAATAATAAATAGGATTATATATTATAAAATATGCTTGGAATAATAAGAACACATTTTACATAAGTATTTTTAATACATTTTACACAATAGTAAGAATACGTTTGTAAATAAAATATATTTTATTTATAACAGACAATCATGTGACTGGCCACGTGAGCAGCACGTTCCTGGGTTCATAGGATCACGGAACTCGCTTCTCCACTGTGTATAAATCGCCATCTAAATCCATGAGTTTTACCACTGAGATGATATGTAAATTTATTTTGACAGATGTCCAAATGAGAAACCATCCGAATAGGGCTAAAGAGTGAATTTCAAAATAGGTGGTAATAAAAGCAAGAACGGCATTGTGACAAACACATTTGATGTAATAATAATAATAATAATGATGATGATGATAATAATAGTAATAATAATAATAATAATTTATTTGTGAAATTCCTAACGCATATTTGTGAAAATCTTTGGATACTGACTACATTGCCCGAACAAACAGGTCAGATCATTATTTGGACAATAACAGTGTGGACAGTGAAATGTTTTTGGTGTTTTAATTGGTGCTAGTAAGTAAACACCTACAACACTTTAGCAACCATACACCAAAACCCTGCTGACCATCTACAAGACCCTAGTACTGGTTGCTTAATTTTTAATTTTAGTTTTAATTTTTTTTTGCCTTTGACAACATTATTCATTCAAGTCTGTGCTTTAAACTAGGGTGACCATACATGCTTTTTTTTCCCCCCAGACACCCCAGGGCCAGGATTTCTATATTGCCTAAAATATCTAGGTTTTGAGATAAGAGATTCATTGTGCAATGTAGAGAGATTGGTTGATTATAATGGAATTTTGTGAGATTGCGATGAACTAAGATGACTGACAGCTTTTAATGATTTCTTTTAGGGAGTTTATAAATGAGATATTGATTTAATTCAACAGTTAAATAAACAAGAAGTTAATATTAAGTGACTTACATTGTCTGACTATAACACTGTTGCCTCATTTTGCTCTCGTCGTCAAAAATGGTCTGAAACAAGTTACAACTGAGCCGCTGCGCATCTCCATTCAAACACAGCGGTGTTTCGTTTATGAATGAACGTGCATTTTTAAACAAATCTAGTGAGTCAATGATTCAGTTACCCATTCATAAAGACAGTCACTTGCTTTATTCCTGAATGAATCAGCCGTTCGAACGAATCAAATGAATGATTCAGTAATTAAATCAGTGACTTGCCACCACCTGCTGGCAGATTTAGTTTTATTTTTAAAGTCTTTTCAAAATCTTTTCAGTTATTTAAATAGTTTAATGTTTCTATATTCAAAAATTTTATATTTAAAACATTAATCTCAAAATGAATTTATGAATTTGATTGCACTTATGCCACCACTGAGCCTCATTAAGCATATGAAAATACATCTACGAGCCACTTTTGTGTTCTTCTGTGTCACCCCTATAGTACAAATTAAGTTTAATGCCAATTTCATTTGATTGGTAACTTATTCTTATTATACGTGTTCTTATTCTGTTGTTTTATTTAGAAATTTTAAAAAGACAAAAGATGGCGTACTTTTGATAAAGTTAGAAAAATGCCATTACAAAGGTAAAAACAAAATTCCCCTGTAAATTACTTTGAGTCAAATATCACCTCGTAATGGAAAGGCTAATTTTTTATCAGATTTTTTGATTATTGATTGGAAGGTGCTCCTAAAATTTTAATTGTGCTCCTAAATTTAAGTTTAAGTAAAAAGAAAAGTAAGCTTGGAGCCCTGCTCACGATACTTTGATGTCCAGCAACGATCAGTCTGCACAGTGCCGCTTCAAGTCTAACACAGCACATTTAATATTTACGTGTATTTACGTGCATTTTTCTGTAGGTCCTACCTTCTCACGTGCCACGATTGGTCGATTATGTACAATGCCTGCATGGTCAAATTACTTTTCGAACATTACCTTTAGCAAGTATGAGAGCCAAAACACAAATGCAAAACCTGGACATTTTAGACAATATATAAATCGTGACCAGGACATGTCCGAATAAAAAAAAAACAAGCACGTATGGTCTCCCTATTTAAATACTTCTCGCTACAAATCTGATAAAATGATGAAATCGTACATCCACAAAAATGTAGGAAATATGTGAATTTGATTTAACACACTGGAAAGAAACCATTGTAAATGATTTGCTCCGAAATGCTCAACGTACCAAGCAAAATCCAACTTTTTTGTGATTTGTTAATCACAGTTTGCCATAGTGCAATTTGAGTTTCATTTGCGATTTCAGCCATGTTTATTTATTTTAATTTTAATTTAATACTTTTTTATTTAATACTTGATTTATGATTAGATTTTAGACTCATGAACTCCCTTCCCTTATGAACCTCCATTTGGGAAATCCTGCATGGTGGTGAGTTGTGTAGGGCAAGAAAAAGTGAAAATGTATTTTCCATTTCCAGAGCTGGGGATCAACTTTGACCACATCTGGCAGAAAACTCTGACTGTGCTTCACCCGCTGAAGGCAGCAGATGGCAGTATAATGAATGAAACAGACCTGGCTGGTCCCATGGTGTTCTGTTTGGCCTTTGGGGCGACGCTACTCTTGGTAAGACACGTGTCTGTTTTGTCACAGAAGACCAACCATTCATAAACATTTTTTTTTATTAATTTATATTCTAGCTGAATGATAAATCATAGAATATGAAGAAAAATGCCAAACAAAGTTGTTTCTCCTCCTTATTTTAGACGGGTAAGATCCAGTTTGGTTACGTGTACGGCATCAGTGCCATCGGGTGCCTCGGCATGTACTGCCTGCTCAACCTCATGAGCATGACGGGGGTGTCGTTCGGCTGTGTGGCTAGTGTTCTCGGTTATTGCCTGCTACCCATGATCATCCTGTCCAGTTTCGGGGTCCTCTTTTCCTTACAGTAAGTCAGACTTCACAACCTAACTTTTTACAACCTGAGGTGATAAGTAATGTATTTAATAGTGAATTTAACTCATTTCTGTGTTCATGATCACAGTAATATAAAATCTATAATGTACAAAAAAAAATTAATTAACATTTTATATTAGTGCTGTTAAATCGATTAATCGCATCCAAAATAAAAGTTTTTGTTTACATAATATATATGTTTGCTTAAATATATAAGTACATGTATGCATTTAAGAAATATATGTAAAATAGACTTAAATTTATACATATATAAATATGAATACATATATACGTTTAAATAATTCTTAAATATATACATGTACATGTGCATACAGTGCCTTCCACTAATATTGGCACCCTTGGTAAATATGAGCTAAGGCGGCTGTGAAAATAAATGTGCATTGTTTATCCTTTTGATCTTTTGTTCAGAAAATTCACAAAATACTAACCTTTCATTGAAGTAAATCAATCGAAAGTGGGGGGAAAATCTCATTGTGAAATAAATGCTTTCTCTAGTTCATGTTAGCCACAATTATTGGCACCCAATAATTGCAGTGTCCTTTATCCAAGATAACAGCTCTGAGTTTTCTCCTATACTGCCTGAAGAGTTTGGAGAACACCTGACAGGAGATCAGAGACCATTCCTTTATGCAGAATCTCTCCAGATGCTTTAGATTCACAGCTCCATGATGGTGCTTCTTCTCTTCAGTTCACCCAACTCATTTTCTATTGTGGTCAGGTCAGAGGACTGGGATGGCCATGGCAGAAGCTTCATTTTGTGCTCAGTGACACTTTTTTGTGTTGATTTTGATGTTTGTTTTGGATTATTGTCCTGATGGAAGATCCAACCATGACCCATTATAAGATTTCTAATAGAGGCAGTCAGGTTTAGATTTTTTTTATCTGTTGGTATTTGATAGAATCCATGATGCCATGTATCTGAACAAGATGTCCAGGACCTCCGGCAGAAAAACAGTCCCACAACATTAACGATCCGGCAGTATATTTAACTGTGGACATGGGGTACTTTTTATCCCTGTTTGCACCAAAACCATCTGGTGGGTTTGCTGCCAAAAAGCTTGTTTCTTAGTTTCATCTGACCATAGAAGCCAGTGCCATTTGAAGTCATGTCTGACAACTGAATATGCTGGAGTTTGTTTTTCTTGATGAGCGAGGAGGATTTTTCTTGAAACCTTCCCAAACATGTGGTGATGTAGGGGCTGTTTGAGGGCTCCTTGGAGAGTCTTTGGCCACTCAAACTCTCCTCCTCAGCGTGCATTAGAATAATATAGACACATGTCCTCTTTCGGGCAGGTTGGAACATCTTTAATTCATTGGAACTTCTTAATTATTGTCCTGATGTTGGAAATAGGGATTTTCAATGCTTTAGTTCTTTTCTTTTCTTACAGCCACTTTCTATTTTGTGAACCTCAACAATCTTGTGCTGCACATCAGAACTATATTGTTTGATTTTGCTCCTTGTGGTGGATGATTAAGGAAATTTGACCTTTGTGTTCCCCATATTTATAATCCTGTGGAACAGGAAGTTATGGCTGGACAATTTCATGCACCTAGTCATCCTGGTGTGCTAAAAATGTAAATATGAACGGGAATGTACTTCAGGGATATTTTACTCGTAAGAATTTCTAAGGGTGATAATTGTGGCCAACATGCATTAGTGAAAAACATTTATTTCATCATGAGGTTATCTCCCCAACTTTTGATTTTTACTTCAGTGATAGGTTAGAGTTTTATGATTTTTTTTTTTTTTTTTTTTTTTTTTTTTTTTTCTTAATGAAAGATCAAAAGGATAAACAATGCAGATTTATTTTCATAACCGTCTTTGCTCATATTTACCAAGGGTGCCAATATTAGTGGAGTGCACTGTATTTATATGTACAAATAAATATACACAGCGCACACACATATACACATTATGGAAACACAGACTTTTATTTTGGATGAGATTAATCACAATTAATCTATTTGACAGCACTGTTTTATATATAAAAATATGATAGTATAAATAATTTATAATGTATACAGCTACACTATGAGTCTATGCAATTGGGACATTTCTTTAAAGTCTAATATTGGAACTTTTTATTACAATAGAAAAGTTTTTTTTTTTTTTTTACAATAGTTTTCTATTTTAATATATTTTATATTTAGAAATATTTTGTGATGGCAAATCAGAATTTTCAAAAGCCAATATGGCAATTTGGTGCTCAATTATAAATGATCAGTGTTAAAGTTTTTGCTGCTTAATATTTTTTTTTTTTTTTTTTTCAGGAATTAATATATATATAATAATATATAATTATATAATAATATAATAATTTTTTGTAGCATAATAAATGTTACTTTTAATACTTTTGTGCATCTTTACTGAATAAGTTTTTTATTTTTATTTTTTTTAATTTTACATTTTAAATAGTACTATATCATGGTTTCCATAAGAAAAATTATATATAAGATTATTAATAATATAATATATAAAATATTGTATATAATGATATTTCAAAATATTGCTGTTTTTATTGTATTTTTGCTGAAATAAATTTAGCCTTGATGAGCAAAAAAGATTTCTTTCAAAAACATTCAGAATCTTAATTCCACACTTTTGACTGGTGCTGTGTCTTAATGCATAATGTAAAATGTTAAACATATGTATTAATATTAATTATTAATCCTTTATGATTATATATTGCAGTTCCATCATTTTAAAGCTTATTTGAGCTAGTTTATAATAGTGCTTGTTAAACCAGTGTTTTCCTGTGTCTTTCAGGGGCATGTTGGGTATCATTTTAACAGCTGCCATCATTGGTTGGTGCAGTTTTTCGGCCTCAAAGATCTTCATTTCTGCTTTGGCCATGGATGGGCAGCAGCTGTTGGTGGCGTATCCCTGCGCCCTGCTGTATGGAGTCTTTGCCCTCATCTCTGTTTTCTGAACTCTCAGCCTCTTTTAATGGACAAAGTGACCACCAAAATGCAACACACACTTCCCAACCTTTAATTTAAGGACTGCTTTTGTAACACCCGCCACACCACCCCCCCTTTTGCCGAGCGTTTCCAGTGTTCATCGTGTTCTGAGAGAATGTGGCATTAATTTCTCCTGCAATTTCTTTTTACCTGCCCACCTACTCTGAGAAATGTTCTTGCTTACATAATGCAGGTTTAAACTCGGTTCTTGTTCTTTAATGCATTCACCTCTTTATATTGTTCTTTCCAAAATAGTTATCTTTAACAGAGCCACAAAATGAAGTGTGTTTATCGAAGAGAAGAATGTGTAATCAATGCAAAGGGCACACCTCTCCTCCTACACAACATCTTTAATGCTTTTGTGTTTCAGGTGAGCATCTCACTCCAGAACATTCTTTGCAAAGTACACCAGTAATTGTTCTTTCTTGGAGCTGTTTTCTGTACATTCCTGAATTGCTGTTGATTTGTTCGGTCTGTGTTCATTCATACACTTGGGTCAGTAAGAGTGCCTACATCTTCACACATTTTCACACTCTCTCTATCATGTACTAGGCTAATTAAATGAAACGAAACAAAAATCACCCTTTTGTGCATCTTTTACGAGCCAATGTAAGGGAATATTTTAGCCAAAATGAAAAATGCTTTCATTATTTTTCTCATTTGGTTCCAAACTGTGTGCCTTGCTTTTACATCTAATTTAAAAAAAAAAAAAAAAAACATGTAAAAGCTGTAAAAGTTATCTTTGTGTTGCATAGAAGAAAGCAAGACAAACAGGTTTGGATTGACATGAGAATGAATAATTGATGACAATCTTCAAAGATTTTCAGAAATTTCCATCTTTAAGACTTTAATGCAGACTCCTGCAATTTTGTGAGTTTTTTTGTTTTCCAAATGCATTTTGCCCACTAGCAGGATCTCATGTCTGCAGATCGGTCTTGTGTATAGTAAACCTTGATGGCTGAATTTTGTTTCCATTTCCTAATTAATATTTGCTTTCACACATTTGTGTTTCGAAATACATGAGGCAGAGCCAAGGTTAAGCTTCGTTCTTAAAGCTCAACGAGTCACATTTACCAAACAAATCTTTCTGACCTATGGACTGTATGTATGTGCTTTTTGTTAATCTTAAGGAGCCATGACTGTCCTCTCAGATAGATGGGCATATTTATATACAAGGTAACTTTGTTTTGTATATCCAGAAGAGTACAAATGTTTATATCAATCCTGTCTTGTGGAAAATCTGTGACCAACTGGTAGGGTGTTACACTTGTGCTGTTTCACAGCCCGTTTTAACTAAATAAAAATGCAACTTTTGTTTGAACGTTGCTTTGTTGAAGTACTCCTGTACCCTTTACAGGTGCATCACAAAAAATTAGTATATGGTGAAAAAGTTTTTTTTTTTTTTTTGTCATTTATTTCAAAAACTGAAACTTTCATATATTCTAGATTCATTACATGCAAAGTAAAACATTTCTAAAGTTTTTTATTATTTATTTAGATTATTAGAGCTAACCGCTCATGAAAGTCAAAAATCCAGTATCTCAAAATATTAGAATATTTACATTTGAGTTTCAATAAATGACCATCCCGACAGTTTAAATTCTGGATATCTCTTGTTCTTTGAATCCACAATAATGGGGAAGACTGCTGACTTGACAGTGGTCCAGAAGGCAATCATTGACACCCTCCACAAAGAGGGTAAGTCTCAGAACGTCATTGCTGAAAGGGGTGGCTGTTTACGGAGTGCTGTATCAAAACATAATAAAGGCAAAGTTGACTGGAAGGAAGAAATTGGGTAGGAAAAGGTGCACAAGCAACAGGGATGACCACAAGGTTGAGAAAACTGTCAAGCAAAGCCGATTCAAACACTTGGGAGAGCTTCACAAGGAGTGGACTGAAGCCGGAGTCAGGGCATCAAGAGTCACCACGCTCAGATGTCTTCAGGAAAAGGGCTACCAAGCCACTTCTGAAACAGAAACAATGTTGGAAGCATCTTACCTGGGTTAAGGAGGAAAAGAACTGGGCTGTTGCTCAGTGATCCAAAGTTTTCTTTTCAGATAAAAGTAAATTTTGCATTTCATGTTGAAATCATGATCTCAGAGTCGGGAGGAAGACTGGAAAGGCACAGAATCCAAGTTCCTTGAGGTCCAGTGTGAAGTTTCCATAGTCTGTGATGATTTGGGGTACCATGTCATCTGCTGGTGTTGGTCCACTGTTTTATCAAGTCAGTGCAGCCGTCTACCAGGTAAATTTTGGAGAACTTTATGCTTCCATCTGCTGGCGAGCTTTATGAAGATGCTGATTTATTTTTCCAGTAGGACTTTAGCACCTGCCCACAGTGCAAAAACCACTTCCAAGTGGTTTGAGGACCATGATATTACTTGACTGGCCAGCCAACATGCCTGACCTGAACCTCATATGGAATCTATGGGATATTTTCAAGAGAAAGGTAAGAAACAGTCGATCCAACAATACGGACGAGCTGAAGGCTCAATAGTGCCTCAGAAGTGCCACAGGCTGATGCTATTTGTGCTAAAGAAGCCCAGACCAAGTATTGAGTGCATAAATGAACATACTTTAAAAAATAAATAAATAAATAAAATGAACTTTTCTGTTTTGCAAATTCTTTTTCTGGTTGATCTTAGGACATATTCTAATATTTTGAGATACTGGATTTTTGACTTTCATGAGCTGTAAGCTCTTATCATCAAAATTTGAATTTAAAAAAAAAAGTATTTAAGGACATATGAAAGTTTCAGTTTTGGAAATAAGTTACAAAAAAAAAAGAGTACTTTTTCACTATATTCTAATTTTTTTGAGATGCACCTGTATGTGAATATGCATGTGTATATTCTGAAGTACAGTATAAAAATGGCAGCGGCTATTTGCACTAAGAATAAATAGCAACAGAGGCTATTTAAACTAAGTGCAAATAGCATATTTTCTTAGCGATAGAGGCTATTTACACTACGTTAAAATAGCAGGATTTTCTGCTATTTATACTACTTATTGCAAATAGTGGCAATTATCAGCACCGCAGTTTTGTAGTACATTATAAAACAGTATACAATAATAATGCATTGAGTGCAAATTATAATTTTATTTTAAATTATTAAACGGAAGCCGTCTTATTGGGATAATAAAGTCCTCCTAACCCTAACCCTACCCAATACTTTATTTTCAACTTTTTGTTTATTTCCTTCATTTTTATTGAAAATAAATGCATTTCTGATGTGATATGAGATTTAAAAAGGGAGAAAAAAGTTTGGCAAAAGGCAGATTCGAACCCGGATTGATCGTGTCAAAAAGGCTATGGCAGCCCTGTATCATCTACACCACCGGTGCTGATCATCTTTTGTAGCAGTGACTACAGCCCGATGGTGGGCGGAGTTTGTGTAAATAGCCTCTGCCAACAAGGTGCAAATAGACACTCCAATAAAAAACTTAAATGAGATATTTAAAAAAGAATATGCATATATATGAATGCATGGGTCAATATTCAGCTTTATCCATTGATGTTTGGTCTTCATATTTTCAGCACAATGTGTATGATAATCTGGAATTGGTGATCAAAATTAGAGAACACTTACAGATACCTCCAAGTTATTGGTGTTAACCTGGTACCTGGTGCTAATTTCCTGGAGGTTGGTAATTCAAAATATGTTTGTTTTTTTTTTTTGTTTTTTTGTTTTTTTAACATTGCACATTTGCAGTGACACTAATTCATTCAAGTCCCCCAAAAAGTCTGGTTGTCCACGTAAGGCAAATGCACGAGAAGACAGGATAATGCAGAGATTCTCAATAAGGAATGGGTTCAACACTGCAGCTGGAATTGCTTGCCAGTTCAGCGCTGAACAGGATCTGTCACGGCATGTTTAAGAGTCGTAATGAAAGCACACTTTGCAGTGACCAAGCCTCTCATCAGCAGAAAGAATAAAAAAGCTCACCTTTGCTGAGAAACATGTTGTGTGGGAGCAGCTTTAATTTATTTGGGTCTGATTTATGATTTCAGCGCGATTTACATGATAATCAAAGCCAAACAGATGTTTTTTGGCTAAGATCTGGAATATGAGCTAAAATAGCATAGCCCTGAAAAGAGGGTGAGCAGCAGCTCATTTACATTTAAAGAGACATGCAACTAAAACAGCCTGTTTCTGCTTCCACTCAAAATAGACATTTTCAAAATGATATAATAAATGATATGTGGGGTATTTTGAGCTGAAACTTCACAGACACAATCTGGGGACACCTGAGATTTATAATACATCTTGTAAAATAGATGCCCTTTAAGAAGTCAGTGACAAGTGGAGGAGGACGTGTCACTGTTTACGGAATGTTTTCTGCCGCAGGATTGGGCCTCTTATACAGCTACATGGCAGGGTGAGTGCAAATGTTTATTAGAGCCTCTTTTAACAACATGCAGTTCCTCCCCTGCAAGCATCTCCCAATCAGCCTTCAATTTGCATGCAAGACAATGCCCCCGTTACACTCTAAAATGGGTACGTTAAAATAATGAAATGGCCGCCCCAGAGTCCTGATCTAAACTTACCTGAAAATACCTGCGCCAAGCTAAGAAACCCCCTAAGTTACCAAACTGTAAAAGAGAGTGGAAGAAGAGTGGACCAAGATCACACCAACACAGTGTGAGAAACTAATGATGTCCTGAAGCTAAAGATGTGCTCCATTCATTCAAAGCATGAGCCTCCACATTTCCTACTAATTTCTGACAGCTGTAACCCTTTTTGTTGTAATCTTCTTTTGCGTTACAGCGGTTAATGTTCTTTAATTTTGAGCTCTGTTTTCCATAAAATAAAGGTTACTGTTGAAATGCTTTGGATATTTTGTCAAACATGTTAGTAGTAGTGGTATACCTACAGCTAATACTCCTTCAAATTTTAAACAATGTTAGATATTTTGAAAAAATCAAGCATTTATAGTATGTTCACTAATTTTGATCTCCAATGTGTGTGTATATATACAATTTCAATAGATTACATTAAAATGCAATACTGTTTATAATAGTCATGTTCCATGTTGGGGAAAGTTACTTTTAAAAGTAATGCATTACAATTTTGCGTTACTCCCTGAAAAAGTAACTAATTATGTTAGTTACTTTTTATGGAAAGTAATGCGTTACGTTACTTTTGCGTTACTTTTTAAATCTGGGCAGGGCTTGCTTCTTTGTTTTTAATATTAAACAATTCTAATGTAAAAGCTGTTACCTGTTACACCAAAAGTGAAATTCACCTCAGGCTGAAAGAAAAGTACATTTTTTGCAGGAGATCACTCTTCAGCTATAAATAAATGAAGCACAAATGATAGTTTATCTAAAGTAATTTTTGCTTATTAGTATGGTTGAATTGCATCATTGAAGGTCAGCAGCAAAGACACTGGTTAATAAAACGGGATTAAATACATAAAGGATATTTGTTTTATTTAACATATTTAATTATTGCAGGGTTGCGTCATATTCAGAGTTTGCATTTCACTGATTTTATTAATTTTGAGGAATACTGAATCTGTTTTTTGTGTGTGTGTGTGTGTGTGTGTGTGTGTGTGTGAGTGAGATGAATTAATGCATGTTCACATTTAGTCTAGAATACAGTAACATCATGTTTACTCCCAATTTCCCGACAGGAATCTTGTCAATCAATAAATGGGGGAAAAAGTAACTGCCGTTACTTATTTGACTTATTTTTCTTAGAAATTCAAAAGTAATGCATAACTTTACTAGTTACTTGAAAAAAGTAATATTATTACGTAACTCGCGTTACTTGTAATGCGTTACCCCCCAACACTGGTCATGTTTTGAAGAGAAAAAAAAAAGTACAAAAATCAAACGTATGAGAAAAGGCTTTGGTCTGTGATCATTAGATTTCATTTTGCATTACTAAACATTAAAGCACACATTACTGACGTTACCGTGCCATGGTCTGTACTTCACAAACACCACAGCCATAAACGATCTTGTCAGATAAATCATTTCCTTCATGCTTAGTCCTTTGAAGATAGCAACAGTCCACCGTCATATGACACATGGGTTACGTCCAAATACCAGAATTTCTGAGCATCTGGTTTTAATCTAAAAGAACATATTGTCACTTCAGTTCCTCAAGGCAAAACTCATTGATTTCAGAGCCGATCTGACGTGAGAGATGACTGCTGAAACAACGCAGAAAAAAACGGTGGTGGCTTCAAAAATATTATCCGCAGATGCTACATTTTCGATAGATAGATAGACAGCACTCTAGATGAGTCAGCAGTGCATGTTCACATCTGTTCTCACTCCAGACAGCTGGAAGGAAATTCCAGCTGACGTCACAGACGTCTTCCTGCCAATGGAATGAGGAGCCATTTCCTCTTGAAAAACCAACTCAGTTCATCTGTAAAACAGCAGATGGCAGTGTTAAGCCGTTAATCAGTATTTTGGCACTACTTTACTGGCTCAAATCGATTCTGTCGCCAGCAGAGGTTGCATAAGGTAAGCCCAGCCATAAAAAAAAAAAAAATCTATACCACAAGTTTCCAAGGGCACATACTGCAGTGGCATTAGGAATGTTTTCAGTTTTTGTTTTGTTTGGTTTTGTCCAAAGCCATTTACAGTACACACACACACACACACACATATATATATATATATATATATATATATATATATATATATATATATATATATATATATATATATATAATATTTTTTTTTTTTTTTCTGAGGGCACAATAGTGATAAACAACCCTTCAGTTAGCAACCCAGATTTTTAGACCGCACCCATTATGCGTATATTAACTTGAATAACCACATTAAGTGATATACAGAAAAAAACTTCACAGCTCGAGCCCTAGTCATTCAGCATTTACGTCAGTAGACGCGATGCAGTTTCTTAATCAAGATATGTGCAAAATGATATCACTATCTGTGCAGCATTCATTTGCACGTATTTATCATAATTACTATATTTATACAAGACTTAATCATTTGACGGACAGACTCGTGTTGTATTCTGATTTGTTTTTTGTTTTTTTTCCTTTTCAGTATCAGCATATATCCTAAACTGAGCTAAGTTAGGTAGTTTATTTTTTAAAATAAAGTATTGAAATATGTAATAATAGCTAGAAACATGAGGGAGGTGGGGGATGTGAATTTTGAATGGCAAAGGGTTTTAATGTGTGCGTGGGTGATTTTGTATTACGTTCCATTTGTTATTGTGTTTGTGCAAAAAATATACCGGTTTTCAAGTTCTCCAGATGGTGGCGTGGCTGATTTGGGTTTTCCAGATTTGGGACCTTGAAGTTTGATGCCTCAAAGAGACTGGATTATTGAAATACTGTGGATTTAACAGTCATTTATGTTTACATCACTGTAGGCTAATTCTCGTGGCCGATTAGCATGCTAGATTGTTTAAAGCTACTTAATCATTTTTCTAACTCGAATATACAAAGAAGATTGGACAACTTATTTACTAGTCGAAATTAAAAGTTAGCCTTTTTTCTCATGTAGCTAGACTGTTACATTAGGCCTGAGAGCATATGCTAACAACAAGCACGATTGTGTTGTCATGCTACATTTTGACTTACATAATCCAATGGTTTTACTAAATAAAACCAAAAAACCATGGTTACTATAGTTAAACCCTAGTAACCACATATTAACTATAGTCTTGCTACACTAACCATAATTTAACCATGGTATTTGTAGTAGGCTAAAACTATGGTTATACAAATGGTAATCAATGCACCAAAAAAACATGCTTACTACACTTACATTTCGTAAGGGCTGCCTTTTTAATAATACTAATAGCATGTGGTTTAATTAACTACAGAAGAAAATGAAATGTCTGTAAGATATCAGTTAAATGAGAGCCGGTGGAGACTTCTTACTGTGAGTACCCTGCTTCTCATATTAGTCTTCTTAGAAGAAGACCTTGAACTGAACTCCTTTGAGGATCTTAATAATCTCTGTGCTCAAATTTATACTTTTATTTATATATATCTCCAGTTTTTGGCTTGAAAAAAGTTTGAAAACCCCTGAGCTAAGCAATCATGATTTTCTCTGAATAGATTAAATGATTATGTGACTTGTTTTAGAAAAAAGAAATGGCTTGCTTTGTGCCTTTCAACATGGCAGATGTTATGTCTGTGACAAGAGCGAACCAACAATAATGAACTCAATGAGCACGATTAGCGTGTGAGCGTGCACAGGCAGATATTGCGTTTGGCGGGAAATGCGGCTATTGGTATTCAGTGGTGCAAGGCATTATGAATCTGCGAGCTGCCAGCACATGAATATTCAAGGCATCAGTGTTACTTGAGCACTAAGTGTGACTTCCTAATGCATCCGCTCTTCATTAAGTTAATTGTCGCACTCGTTGCATGGACTCCAAGTCGATTCAGAACTCGATGAGCTGCTGCTTTAGTGAGATTGCAATCTATTGTGTTCGTGAAGGCCAACCAAGGAGTTATGTTAATAATAAATATGATTCCTTATGACAATAAAAGAGATAGTTGACACTTTAGGGTCAATAAAATCAAAGAGTGTTCACTGTAAAGAAAATAAAATATTTTGAACATCTTATTATAGTTTTGAAACCTACTTGTGTGGGTGTTTTTTTTTTGTTTTTTTTTTCTCAGCTGCTTGTACTCTCATTCTGACGGCACCCATTCACTGCAAGCAATCCATTGCTGAGAAGGGTGTAATGCAAAATTTCTCCAAATCTGTTCTGATGAAGAAACAAACTGATCTACATCTTGGATGACCTGAGGGTGAGTACATTTTCAGTAAATGTTCATTTTTGGTGAAAATTGCTGTAAAGTGTTGCTAAAATGTCATTTATTCACACCCTGTCATCATTGTGCTATAAGCAAGGCACTTAACCAACCATGGGTGTTCCAGAGGGACTTTCTTTGCAGTGAATGTGCTGTAAGTAGCCTTGCATAACAATCATTTGCTAATTAGCAAATAACAAATAATTGGAAATTATAATTGACAACAAGGGCTATACCCCGCGAGGAATTTTAGATGCCCTAACCTATTAAAAGTATTTTTTTCTTCTTCTTCTTCTTCTTTTTTCTTCATGGAAACACATTAAGGGATCATATTTAGCTTAATTATGGCTCATTTGATTAAACAATATGATAAGCTTTAAATGTTTTAATTGAGTATCTGTTTGAGTTGATTTGTCCTGCCTGTTTATGTATTCAGTGTTAGAAGGTTGCAACAATTTAATGTGTTTTCAATGTATTTACCAGTTCAACCTGTTTGGTTTCAGGTTAAATCTGCTTTCTTTAAGGATGTAACCAAATATGCTATTTAAAATTGAAGGGAGACCAAATGTAATGTGAGTTTTATGGTCATTGAAAAACTACTGTTGAAGTGAGAGGAAGGGGGAAGTGAGTGAGAAGGAAGCAGACATTTTTTTCAGACAATAATTTGTGACTAGTAAAACATTCACAAAATATTAGAAATAAATATGTTGCTTGCAATTTTGTATTTTAAATTTTGTCTGAATAAACAGCTACTTTTGAATGGCCATCAATGGAGAAAGACATTCTCTTCAGGCAGATGGTGTAATTACGACATCAGCAGGGTCTAATGGGGTCATGCTAACCAGCAAAACTTTTACCTCCTGGCAATGCCTCACTATTTCTAATTTAGCAGTCTCTTGGGAATCCTGGAATATGTTGCAAATCAGGACTCCCTACAGGAAGAAATATAAATAAAAGAGAAATTTCCAGGCTTGTGGAAGTTTTTATTTTATTTTATTTTATTTTATTTTATTTTATTTTATTTTATTTTATTTTATTTTATTTTATTTTATTTTATTTTATTTTATTTTATTTTATTTTATTTTATTTTAATAGGGACAGTGCTCATTAATCACACACAAACCTCCTACAATTAATTTAGTCTGTAACGGTTACCTACATCTTAATTTGTTCTGTCCTGCAGTGTAATACATCCACGTAATTTTTTTTTTTTTTTTTTTTTTTTTTTTTTTTTTTTTTGCAGCATTAATAATAATAATTAGAATCTTTAATATTGAATACTAATATTAAAGTATAACATACATATATATATATATAATTAGATACTATGTAAATATTTATTTATTTTTCAAATTAGCTTTGAATTAAATAAATACATTTAAATGTTTTGCAATGGACATTTTTGACTCGCTGAATGACAGCTGTGAATGTTCAAGAAAAGGAAAAATCTTTTAAAAGGAAAGGTGAAACACATGTGCCAGGTTCTTAGAAAGTTACAATTTGTATCTAATGTTGGCTTTATATGGTTGGTTTGATACATGTTATATAATAACAATAATAATAATAATAATAATAATAATAATAATAATAAAAATATATTTAAATATATTTTTAACAAATAACATGAATTATTCATTCATAAACATATTTAAATTTGGGGTGAGTCTACCCAACCTGATCTAACCTTTCTGACCTGATCTGACTTTGTCATAAAGTCAAATTATCTTTTTTTGTTTTGTTTTGTTTTAAGAGGTTTATTGACTAATTCTGAGGGTCTGCAAGAGTCCTTACTGTATTATTTCCTTTTTACTATGATATTATTTATTTCTGTTTTATGTATGTTTTTTATTATTATTATTATTATTATTATTATTATTATTTCTTTATTTTATTTGCAGCATATGACTTTGGTCCTATTGGTTGCACAACATGACTTTTTAGCAGACACATATTTTCTTTTAAATAATAATAAAAGATTATGCAAAATTACTATTACTATTAAAAAAGATAAGAAAAGTATCATGCTATCAGGACAGTTAACTCACCCTGACAATTTTTCATAATTACGCTCAAAAAATGTAAGAACAATAGGTGCTGATGCAACAGATAAATTTGACTGAAACATGTTCATCATAAAAGAGATGTATTCAAGTCATTATATGCATGAAACAAAAATCATCATTGGCCCAGAATTATTTAATTCTGTATGATCTCATTTTGTTTGAGAGTACATGCAATAATTGTACTTTTGCAGGATCATTGAAACTGGGCATGCCATGACAAGAATCCATCTGGTCTCATTTGTTTTGTTCTTTTGCACATTTTCACTGGAGCTATTAAAAACTACAGTGGTACTACAAATGTTTCTGACTTTAATAAATACAAAAATGCCAGGGGTATACAAAATAAAAATATACAGCTACAGATGTATAGATGTATAGCACATTATAAAGAGCACACAATGTAATGTTTCATTTTACTGGAATTATTTTTATCTACAGGACAGCCCTAAAAATGGTTAACTTATGAACTTATGTTCTTACTGAACTACTAAACCGAGAACCATAAATTAGTCAGGAAAATTTAGTTGGCCATTTGGTCACTTAATGCAATGTTTGGGTGAACTGTTCCTTTAAATCATAAACCAGCAGAGTGAGTAGGGGCTGATTTCATACGAAGTAGAAAAAGGTCAAGGTCAAGTCAAGTCAAGTCAAATTCCCTATTCAAACTGTGCGGCTTGATCGCTGAGTAAGTAACGATTTTCTGTAATGATAAGGTTTCAGCAGATGTGAAAGTTCATGCCAGGGACATGCGCTAGCTTGTGAAAGGGTATTTTCAACCCCATAACAAAACCAAATAGATAATTATCTACAGACCTGATCTCTGCGTGAGCTGCAGATCAACCGTCCCTACATTAATCATAGCATCATTATCGTTAAATGCTTGTTCCGACAACACAAAAGAGGTATTTCACAAGAACCTGCTTTAAATCCGCTATTGTCTCATGCCATATCTCATTTCAATTTTGTCGTCTCAGTAAAACACAACTCCTGCTCAGCTTCTTTAATAAAATGTACCTCAATTATACTTTTTACAGACACATGACTGACACATTAAAAATAATAAGTTATTAACAGGCTATAAACAGGTCAGTTTTACTTTAACTAACCCGTTTAGCAGGACTCCCATCAACCTGTTGCTCCACCTTGACAGTGAAACGAGAAGATTAGCCTTAGATAAAGACAGTAGCACATGCTATAGTGCCTCTTGTGGCAGTGCTGAGAATGCATTGAGCATAGTGCTGTTAGCAACAACAACTATGGGCTTAATTTCTTCAAGACTTTTTTCTCTGAAGGATTTGGGTCACATCCTAGTGTTTAACATTTTTCAGAAGCATTGAAAGGCAAACGTCAGTATACTTGAAATTATGAATCTACGCATTCAAAGTTAACATTAATAATGCAGATTAAATTATTTATACCCACTCTGAAAGCATGAATAAAAGATGACTGTTATCTGTGTAGAATATGTATTTTACAAAATTATAAAAGCTTGTCTTATTATAGAATGTTAAAATGTTGTTTAATAGTTAGCAAATGTTCTCATTTTTACAAATTAAGAAATACTACATAAAGTACTGTAACTGAAATACTCAACTCTTCAATGTGAGTGAGGATGCAAAGAAGAAAATAATATGTCATGACTATTTTAGTGAGTTATTGTGTGGATCTCACCCCAAAAATACACCAAAAATAGATTAAATCAAAATAATTGTATGTATAATTATATTTGAATATAATTACATATTTTTTAAACTAAGATTTTTTATTACATTTTACTGTTTCCACAGTTAAAATTACTGTATTACAATATTTATGAGCAAAAGGCAATATAATAAACTCATACCATGAAGCATACATTAAAAAAAGATTATTCTTTCACATAACATTAACGAAAATTACATTGTTTTGGAAGTAGCATATGCTTATGCATATGCTTTTTTTTTTCTTTGAATAAAACTAATTGGTGCTCTGTTGGCATGGGGGAATGTGCTATGGGAGCAGTATAGTACACAGAGCACTCATCTATGTAACACGCTATGACAGCGCCTCAGATGAACTCTCCATTCTACATTATTTAATGAGTAGCCCTCTGTCACACATGATTGCCCTGGCTGCCTGGGCGAGGATGCTAACCTGTGTGATGCAGGGCCAACACGCTCCCTGCTGAGAAAGAAAGAGAAGATAAAAGTGTAGGAATGCAGAGGGACCCCTTGCACATATAGGCTCATTGTTTTGTCAGGTTAAATCTAGCTCTAAGCGATATATATATGGTGCATTGCACCTGCTGACAAAGTGTCGTTATGACCAGCTGCCATCATATGAAAGCAAATCATATATGCAAACACACCCTTTATCAGAGTCATTCATGTATTACTTGCTTCTCTTAATATATGTATGTATTCGTGTACATGAATCAATGTGTTCATAAACAACTTTTGAATTACAACCATTAACTGATTCGAATAGGATTGGTATCTGGTTTTTACATTAGGTGGAAATGTCTATGATTCTCTATAGGCCGTTGTCACCTTGCACTAACTGAGGCTATTTGGAGCTCAAGTCTGTGCAGTGATGATTCATTTGGAGCTTGAGTCTGTACAGTATTGATTCATTTGGTGTCAGAGTATGCTCAGAGTGATTCATTTTAAGTCAGAGTCTGAACAGTAGTGATTCATTTCAAGGTCCAAGTCTGCGTGGTAGTGATTCACTTTAAGCCAGAGTCTGCGCAGTAGTGATTCACTTGTAGCCCGAGTCTGTGCATTGGTAATTATGTTGGAGCCAGAGTCTGTGCAGTACTGATTCATCTGGAGTAAGAGTCTGCGTGGTAGTGATTCACTTAAAGCCAGAGTCTGTGCAGTGGTGATTCATTTGAAGCCCAAGTCTTCACAGTAGTGATTAATTTGAAGCCAGAGTCTGCACAGTGGTGATTAAGTTGGACCCTGAGTTTGCGCAGTTGTGATTCATTTGGAGCAGAGTCTGTGCAGTGTTGATTAAGTTGGAGCCTGAGTCTTCGCAGTAGTGATTCATTTGAAGCCAGAGTCTGGATGGTGGTGATTAAATTGGAGCCTGAGTCTGCGCAGCAGTGATTCATTTGGAGCCAAGTCTGCACAGCAGTGATTCATTTGGAGCCCGAGTCTGCGCGGTAGTGATTCACTTGAAGCCTGAGTCTTCGCAGTGGTGATTCACTTGAAGCCCGAGTCTTCGCAGGGGCGATTCATTTGGATCCAGAGTCTGTGCAGTACTGATTCATTTGGAGCCCGAATCTGTGCAGTAGTGATTCACTTGAAGCCCGAGTCTTCGCAGTGGTGATTCATTTAAAACCAGAGTCTGCGCAGTAATGATTCACTTGAAGCCCGAGTCTTCACAGCAGTGATTCATTTGGAGCCAGAGTCTGTCCGGTAGTGATTCACTTGATGCCCGTGTCTTCGCGGTGGTGATTCATTTGGAACCAGAGTTTGCGCAGTACTCATTCATTTAGAGCCCAAGTCTGCGCGGTAGTGATTCACTTGAAGCCCGAGTCTTCGCAGTGGTGATTCATTTGGAACTAGAGTCTGCGCAGTACTGATTCATTTGGAGCCAGAGTCTGCGTGGTAGTGATTCACTTGAAGCCCGAGTCTTTGCAGTGGTGATTCATTTGGAACCAGAGTCTGCGCAGTACTCATTCATTTAGAGCCCAAGTCTGCGCGGTAGTGATTCACTTGAAGCCCGAGTCTTCGCAGTGGTGATTCATTTGGAACTAGAGTCTGCGCAGTACTGATTCATTTGGAGCCAGAGTCTGCGTGGTAGTGATTCACTTGAAGCCCGAGTCTTTGCAGTGGTGATTCATTTGGAACCAGAGTCTGCGCAGTACTGATTCATTTGGAGTAAGAGTCTGTGCGGTAGTGATTCACTTAAAGCCAGAGTCTGTGCAGTGATGATTCATTTGAAGCCTGAGTCTGTGCAGTGGTGAATCATTTGAACCTGGAGTCTGCGCAGTGGTGATTCATTTGAAGTCCAAATCTGCACAGAGTGGTGATTCATTTGAAGCCAGAATCTTCACAGTGGTGATTCATTTGAAGACACAGTCTGTGTAGCAATGATTCATTTGGAGTAGTGATCATGAGCTGGAGCCTTGTTATTAAAGTCCTGCACACTCACAATCATGACACCCACACCCTGTTTTTGTAGCATCAAATAACTAACTAAAAACAATTTGATTAGAATAAAGGACTTTGGCATGATTAGAACTTCTTAAAATGCTAAAAAACATTATCTGATGTGTAATTAGATTTTTTACTTTTTTTTTTTTTGTCCTACGCCCCAGTTGTTTACATGGAGAGGGTGGGTTTTATGATCTGTACTACAGCCAGCCAGCAGATGGCAAAATGCTTTGGCTTCTTTTTTCAGGATGTGTGCAACACATTTGGTGGCCTCCCACAATGCCAGCTTCTTTGAGCCAGCAAGTCTTCTCTTTCACTTTCTCCATAGGATTTTTAAAACATTCTTAATTGACATTTAAAGTCTTACACTAAACCAACCAGCTATAAGATATATATCTTGTTCGGTTAAGATACTCTAGATGGCACAGACTGATAGGTTCTTAATGCAGTATGCCAACCAAAACATCATTCACTAAATGGAACAATCTGATTAGTCTCTGTTGCATTTGCAGCTAATAAACTTGCTAATCAACATTTAAATAGTTTGGTCCTGTGTTTACTGTAAGCAAGTGAGAAACCTTCCACCTCCCCCAGCTCCACCTGTCTAAATCTGCTACGTGTCATTTTATGTATGCTAATTATGCAGCAGCAGTAAGTCTTACATTCTCATAGCCACTGGGCCTTGTTCACAGAACACAAGCAGAATGAATTTTTGGCAAAGTCTGTGTGGTGGTCATTGTCCTGTTGGAGCATGAAGCTTCTGCCCATTCTGTGGTTCTGAATGATCTGGACTGATTTTTCACTAAGGATACCTCTATATTTTCCTGTGTTGAGCTTTCCTTTTACTTTGACGAGTCCCTCAGTCCCTGCTGCTGAAAAACAGCCCCACAGCATGTACTCTCCAGTTGATGAGCAGTGCCTGGTTTCCTCCATACCTGATGCTTGGAATTGAGGTTCATCAATTCAATTTTTAATTCAATTCAAATTTATTTGTGTAGCGCTTTTCATGATAAATATCGTTGCAAAGCAACTTTACACCAAATTGACATTTTTACAATATATCTAGTAGTAGTAGTCTAATTAGTAGTAATTAATGACGTAATCAGACAAAGAACACTATAAATTAGTAGCAGAATTCGGTAGTGCTGTATGTTGTTTCAGGGTTGGTATCATCTGAAGTCCTCTGAGGGGTTGGCATCATCTCTTCTTAAGTGTTCTGGATCCAGACTGGAGCTTGTGAATTCCTAGTTACCACGGGATGTTAATCCCATGGTAGAAACACAGAACAAATAGGAACATAATTAGCGTAGCTGCTGTTCAAACTAAGAAAAGAAAGATTTGTTAAACCAGAGCTAAAAGATTAATAATGAACATTTGATCGGATATAACTGCAGGAAAAGTTTATGAGATGCATTATTTGAATGCTTGGCTAAAAAGATGTGTCTTTAATCTAGATTTAAATAGAGAGAGTGTGTCAGACCAGAGAATCTTGTTTCTCACAATCTGAGGGTCCTTTAGGTGCTTTTTTTGCAAAATCCAAGTGTGTTTTTATGTGTCTTCACTGAAGAAAGGATTGAGTCTTGTCTCACCTCCATAAAGCCCAGATTAGTGGAGTGTTGCAGTGATATCGTCCTTCTGTAGGTTTCTCCTGTCTTCACGTAGGATCATTGAACTCAACTAGAGTGACCATCAGGATCTTGGTCAGTAGTCTTACCAAAGCTCTTCTACAGTAATTGCTCAGTTTGGCCAGGAGGTCAGCTCTAGGAAGACTCCTGGTTGTTTCAAACTTCTTCTATTATGAGTAATGAAAACTACATGCTTCTGTGAGCCTTGCAGTAGAATTTTTTCTTCCCCAGACTCTTTCCCAGATCTGTGCCTTGACGCAATTCTCTTTCTGAGCTCTACAGACAGGGCTTTTTTTTCTGATATGCATTTTCAGCTATTAGACCTTTTATTAAGACGTGTGTGCCTTTCCAAATCATACCCATTCAATTGAATTTGCCACAGGTTAACTTCACTCGAAGTGTAGTAACATCTACAAGCAAATATGAATGCTCCAGAGCTAAATTTCAACTGTCCCACATAAGGGTATGAATACTTATGCAATGGAATGGAAGTTTTTTATTCCTAATAAATTTGCAAATATATTAAAAAACCTGTTTTTTTGTTTTGTTTTGTTTTGTTTTTTGCTTCGCCATTATGGTGCGTGGAGTGTTGATTGATGTGGGTGAAAAAAGTAATTTAAAGCAGTTAAACATGAGGTGGCAACATAACAAAATGTGTAAAAAATTAAGGGGTATGAATACTTTTGCAAGGCACTGTATACTCATCTTTGCACCAGTAAAACGTGCAACACTTTGTTTTACTACCAAATTATATGTAATATCTAATTATTATTAATATTTAAATTACATTGGAAAGATTTCCGTGACCTCTGCCGTGATCTCTGAAAAAATCTCACAATTTATTTCCAAAGCATGGTGGTGATGGGATACACTTAAGATTTATTAATCTAATGTTTATTAGAACAATTAATCGACTATTAGTTGATTATTTAACTGATTAATCAGTCGACTTTGATTATTCAGCTTTTGCAATTAGTTAAAATATTGAGTTATACGTAGAAGTTAATCACCTCAGCTTTTAAAAATTATATATAATTACAATTATTATACAATTAATTTACACAAATAAATATATTTGGCATGCAAAATGAGATGACAGAGAGAAACTCTCTTATTCACCATTTGATTAGCTAGTGATAAAACACTTTATTTTTGGATAAACTATTTTTATTCACAACATAATCTCTCTTAAAATATAGGGTTATGACAATCAAAACAGTACTGAACTAGATCAGGCTTTGATCTCTGCAAACCAAACTATTTTTTTTTACCCACTAATAAAATTATTTTATCATTAGCTAGCTCCACAATGGACAGCAGCTTTATAACAGAAAATCAAGTTGTAATTCTAACTGAAAGCGACACTGACTCATGCAAACATCCACAATGCTATAATTAGATCCATTTTTAACTGCTGCTGTCAGTTTTTGTTGCGTTTATTTTGTTATTAATAGGAAAGCGTATAGCATATAACTACATATTCATCGAAACGCCGCTCAGCAGCTTCAGATTCGCCTGCGTTTACTCTGAAGCGCTGCGTGTCTCTTCTTCTCTTGAATTGCATCCAGGAGGGCTGAATTACAGTCTTGTGCAAAAAAACAAACATCAAAAATATTTGTTGACAACTAGTTACTGTTGACGTTGTCGATAATGCGGACTAATCGTTTCAGCCCAACTTTTACTTTCTCCACAGGGTTTTGAAAACATTCTTTATTGACAGTCTAAGTCACATTCTAAGCCAACCAGCTATAAGACAGATATCTAGTTTAGTCAGGCAACTCTAGATGGCAGAGATTGATAGGTTCTTAATGCAGTCTGCTAACCAGAGCATCATTCACTGCATGGCACAAGCTGATTATCTATCTGATTATCTATCTATTGCCCTGAGTTTACTGTAAACAAGTGAGAAACCCTCCACCTCCCCCAGCTCCACCTGTCTAAATCTGCTACATGTAATTTCATGGCAGCAGTAAGGCTTGCATTCTCATAGCCACTGGGCCTTGTTCATGGAACACAGGCAGAATGAATTTGTGTGTAAATAAATGCCAAAGCCATATAGTTGTAACATTCTGTAACAGAATGCTGCTGCTGCTACAGTGACCATTCCAAGCAGTCTATGATGAGACTGTGACGAGAATAGAACAGTGATGATACAGTGTGGAAAGACTTGAAACAACAATGGTGTTCAGTCAGTTTGCATTAAAAAGTGGCTATTTAATAATGTATTTGCCTGGCAGCTGAATGTCCATTTTTGAGAAGAGGAAGAAGGTGACACTTTCTTGGGGAGAACATTATGAAAAGAGAAGGAGAGTTCTGGAACAACAATGTAGCTGTGATGGGGAGAGTGGGTGTAAGATGTGTCAGGGGGTACCCTTTATTTAGTAAGATTACTATGACTGTCAAACAATTAACACAGTCACAAATAAACTATATGAATTTGATGGTGAACACGTCAAAATTGGGATACAAAAGATTTTTATTTCAAATAGAATGAGTTCTAAGGAATATTAAATAGCTTTTTGAGGTCAAAAGAACAATTTATTTCGATGACATTCGAATGATTTGAAAATAAGAGATCAGAATGTACAGAAATTGAAATCTACAGATAGCACTAATAGCTTCACTAAATACACATATAGCCGTCAGCGCCGACAGCCTTGTGGCCAGCACGCCAACATACGGCACCATTGCGCCTTGGGCGCCCCGTGTTCGAATCCCGACTCGAGGACCTTTCCCAATCCCGCCTGCTCTCTCTGTCCCCCCCCCTTCGCTTTCTGTCATATCTGATCTGTCCTATCAAAATAAAGGCAAAAATGCTAAAATTAAATCTTAAAAAAAAAAAAAAAAAATACACATATTAATCATTATTGGTAGCGTGATTTATTGTTAAAAAAAAAAAAAAAAAATTCAGTTGTTCAGAACAAAAGTGGCAGACATGTTACTTACATGTTACTTACTTGTTCTGATGACATTTTGCGGTGAAGCTTATTTTGGACATACTTCCTGTATCTGCAGTTCCAAAGTACACTGATTATCCACACTGGTGTGTTGACTGACAGCTACACATACTCCTCAAAACATTAGATTCATCTATGCTCAGGAGCTGTGCCGGTATACAACGCACGTAAAGAAGATAATTCCACAAATAGCTGCAACTGCAGGTTTCAAACAGAGATGGCGACAAAGAGGCCAAACTTACAGACTGCAACTTTAACCAGTTTACATTTACCTTCTTCATTATTTAAATTCTCTGTCATATGTAGATTTTCATGCATTTTATAAACAAATAATTTTTTTGTTTGTACAAATAAACAAATAAATATCAGTTGTACAAATACAACTGTACAAATAAATATCAGTTAAATATCAGATATGGAAACTTGTTAAATATCAGATACGGAAATATAATTCTGCTGGCTTAAAGATCTCACCCAAAAATTCTGTCATCATTTACTCATTCTCATGTAATTTCAAACCATTTCAGACTTTTTTTTTTTCATCTGCGTAACATAAAAGACACTTTTACGGAAGCCTGTTTCCGCCACTGAAAAAAAAAAAAAAAAAAAAAAAAATTATTTAAAGTTATTACGACTTATCTCACAATTCTAACTTTTTCTCAGAATTCCGAGATACAAACTCACAACTGCAAGTTATTAAGTCAGAATTGTGAGATATAAACTCACAAATCTCTGAACATATCAGTCTTTTTATTCTCCCCATAACTGGACTTTATAACTTGCAATTGCGAGTTTATATCTCATAATTCTGAGAAAAAAAGTCAGAATTGTGAGATACAAAGTTGCAATTGCAAGAAAAAAAGTATAAACTCGCAACTGTGAGTTTATAACCCGCAGTTCTGACTTTATATCTAGCAATTCTGACTTTGTATCTCGCAATTGTGCATTTATATCCCACAGTTCTAAGAAAAAAAGTCAGAATTACGAGCTTTTATGACACAATTCTGAGAAAAAAAGTCAGACTTGCGAGATGTAAACTCGAAATTGCGAGAAAAAAAGTCAGAATTGTGAGATAAAAAGTCACCATTACCTTTTTTAGTTTTCATTCAGTGGCGGAAACGGGCTTCAATACACTTTCATGTGATTTGATAACCAAATCATTTTGGTTACCATTTACTTCCACTGTTTAAAAACACTGAGACATGTCTAAAAATATCTTCTTTTATGTTCCACAGAAGCAAGAAAGCATTCAGGTTTTGAAGAACAAGAGGGTAAGTAATATGATTTTATTCACAACATAAATAATATATATAAAATGTGTGAACCTGGACCACAAAACCAGCCAAAAGTAGCACAGGTGTATTTGTAGCAATAGCCAACAAAATATTGTATGGGTCAAAATGACTGATTTTTCTTTTATGCTAGAAATCATTAGGATATTAAGTAAAGATCATGTTCCATGAAGATATTTTGTAAATATATCAAAGCTTAATTTTTGTTTAGTAATATGCATAGCTATAAACTTCATTTGAACAACTTTAAAGGTGATTTTCTCAATATTTGGGGGGGGGGGGGGGTTGCACCCTCAGATTCCAGTTTTTCAAATAGTTGTATCTCGGCCAAATATTGTCCTATTCCAGCAAACTAATTTCAGATGATATATAAATCTCACTTTCAAAAACAATGCCCCTTAAAGACTGTTTTTTTGGTCCAGGGTCACATATATATGTATTGGATTGGAAAAATGTAACCACCTAATCAAAACATTTGAACATAATTGATTATTACATTTTTTGACAACTCCTCCGATGATTAATATGTGCATAGCAGGAGTCAGATCATTGACCTTTGTGTCAAATTACTATCGTGTATCACATGATGTCATCATGATTCCCAGTCCTACGGCCAGTGCCAGAGAAGAAAAAACCTGCTTGTGTCTGTGACAGATGGAGCATAAGATCTACAGTATGTAAAACACACCACCGTGTTTCTGTCCATCTGCTGTTCGTGGCATAAGAGCTAGGAGAAAGAAAAATCATAAATAAGAGTTTAATATCTCAACTGTTTCTCCTAAAAAGTATTGAGATTACTGTAATTTTGTACTCATGTCATTCCAAACCTTTTTTTTTTTTTTTTATTTTTTACTGTGGAATGCAAAATAAGATATATATTTGCTATGAAAGAGCAACTTCTTGGCCATAAAATCGCAGTCTGGGAGTGTACTGTACGATTTATCAGACCAGAAAATGATTTGAATGCATGTTCTTGTTTTTGTTTCTTTTTATATCGTATGTTTTCATCTTCCTCTCTGTCTCTTTATGCATACAGGTATTTCCACATTCCTAACCTGTTCACATCTATCTTACCAAGATAAAGCGGAATTTGTTTACCAAAAGTGTTCCCCGTTTTTGTCTAGTGCACTTTGTCAACACACTCCTGTCAGAAATGAAACCTGAGGGACAGTTTTCCATATTTTTATTTCCAGGCCTAATTTTTGGAGAATTTTCACCTCCACGTACGGGTTGCTTTTATTAATGAAGGTTTAATGCAGCCCCATACCCCCCCTTGTTTTCACATCTGTTAATATTTGGTTGCGTCCAATGCCATGGTCTCTCAGTGTCCAGCCACATGTTAACAGCACTGTTTAAATAAGAGAAAATTGTTGATATGAACATGGCATTGTGAACAGCTGCGTCCGTCAGAGAGTGGATAAGGGAACATCGACCACAGTGCATTCTAATAGCTAATTAAAATGGCCTCTTCCTAATAGTCTGTAATGACAACATCAAATTGCCTCAACGAATAAACAAGAATTCTATTAGGAGACCAAGAACAAAGGTAATGAAATGCCTGTATATTATACATAAAAACACAGTTAAAATGGTTCATAATGGTCAGTTTCAACAGTGTTGCGTAAGTCTCCATAAAGCCTTTATAAATGCAATAAAATATTGTTTCACTTCCTAAAAGCGTACATTTTAAAGGGATAGTTCACCCAAAATGAAAATTCTGTCATTAATTACTCACCCTCCTGTTGTCCATAAGACCTTCGTTCATCTTCAGAACACAAATTAAGATATTTGTGATGAAAAGTGATGAACTTTCTGACCTCTCAGCTCTCAGATTTCATCAAAAATAACTTAATTTGTGTTCCGAAGATGATAGAAGTTCTTACGGTTTGGAACGACATGAGGGTGAGTAATTAATGACAGACTTTTCATTCTTTTAAGCTCTAGGATTCTTGAGAAAAATAATTAAAAATACATATATCAATTGCCATGTTACAAGTTTCGACAATAAAAACAGATTAAGGGATTTTAATAGTAATCCTGTAATTTGTTTTGTGCAGTAATTTAAGATGAAGCCTGTTCCTGTTCTACTGGATATGTTTGAACCTAACAGCCTTTGCAAATGCCTAGGTCTATTTTTATAACTGCAAGAACAATATTTTATTACACTTTAAATTCTATTTATACTTCATAATATAAAAACAATGCACATATGGATGTACAACAATAAAAAATAAATACAATGAAACCCTCAAGCAGCATTGAAAGGGCCCTCGCACCCAGGTTCACCACCACCCAGTGGCTTTAAGAAAACAGTGAACAGTGGGCAATATGCGTTTAAAGTGGTAAATATAGAAGGAATACTGTCGATTTAATTTATATGTACCAAACTTCCTGATACCAGGTGGTGGCGCTGCGACTGTAACTGGATATTGGCATGTAGGTGTCTTTAGGCCAGCACTTTTATAACACATATGAAGTTTGGCGCAGATTATGTTTGAGTTTGAGTGCAAAACGACGTATCCTGTTGCCAACAGGTGGTGCTATGATTATAACAGAATATTGGCCTTTAGATGAGTTCAGGCCAGGATTCTTATCGAACGTGTGAAATTTGGGACAGATCGGTCATTGTATGGCTTAGTTACAACACCTTCTATTCCCATGCTGAAACATCAAACTTTGTCAGGCCACCACGGACACATCCTTTAATGAAAACTCAAGATCTTTGCAATTTAACATTGCAAAGGCCTTTAGAGTAGACGGACCAAATATAATGTAAATGTCATAAAATTTCTATGAAGAGTTTGTTAGAGCGTAAAACATGGCACTTCCTGTTCCTAGCAGGTGACGCAATGGCGATAGCTGAATATGGTCATGGGCATGTGTTCAGGATAGGACTCTTATCAAACATGTGAATTTTGGTGCAGATCGAATTATAACAACTTCCTTTTTCATGGCGAAACATCGAAAATTGTTCAGGTCGCCGCTAACACGCCCTTTGACGAAAACTTAAGATCTTCACAATTTAACGTCACAAAGGGGTTTAGATTACACTGACCAAATTTGGTGTTAATCTGTTTAAATCTGTAGGAGGAGTTCGTTGAAATACAATGCCTGAAAATAGCAAAAACGGGACAAAACTTGCAGAGAAAATTCAAAATAACAGACTTCCTGCTGGGATTCGGACAGCTCGAGGGGCACTTCGTTGAAATGTTATAGGTGGCGCTGTCGAGCCATTTTGCTACACCCACTTTCACCAGTGTGCAAAGTTTCATGAATTTTCGAGCATGTTTAGGCCCTCAAATGCGATTAATTTCGGAGAAGAAGAAAAAGAAGAATCTGAGCAATTACCGACCAATAGAGTCGTTGCACCATCAGCACTCAGGCCCTAATTAAATGTATTTTATATTTGAGTAATGGTGTGCGCACACCAAAAGCGAATTAAATGATTTGTGCAAGTAGATTACATACAAAGTCAATGCAAAGACACAAACAGATGTGAATTCATGGCGGGTGCTGCTTATGACATAAATTGGGCGATGCAATTACCATGAACGTGCAATGTTCATCTTAAATTGCGTCTTCTGCACAAGTTGAAAAGTGGGAAATTCGCATGATGCTTTGCCACAAACCAACCAACAAAGAGCTTACAGACATGTCCGGTTATGTGCAAAAAACATCCCACGAGCATCTAGAGCAAGTAACACAACAAGCTCCAGGTGCGGCCTAGGGGAAAGGCTCGAACACCTCCCCTCACCCTTTTGGGCCAGGCTCATCAGGGCAGAGACCCTGGAGGAGCACGGACCAGGGGTGGTCTATGGAGAAGTCTTGCCCGCCTCCTCTCACCCTTTTTTTCTTTTGTTTTCTTTTTCTTTATTTCTTTCTAATATACACCGGAAAACGTAATCTTTGGGATACTCATTTCAACATAACTCATTTGGGACATACTAATACTCCAGTTTGAGTCACACTAAATTTATTTTTGAATACTATTTAGGATGGATAGTATGCAAACTGGAATGGAACAAAAGCCGTCGTGACGCCAGACCCTCTCATGAAAGAAGAAAGTCATCGTGTGATAGGCTAATGAGTGCTTATCAGGATCATCTAAAGTATGTGAAATTTGTGGCGCCAATGTTGCAGTAAACATTCACAATGTTCTCGAATGCATAATTTATTAGACACACACTGGTCTGTTATCATAGGGACTTCAACTTTACATTTTCATAGCCCTAAAAGTAAAGTGGAAAAAAACGAACTGTGATCGGTTGCCTTTTGGACAGTTCTTGGCCGGTGAAAGCTGCTGTAGAGTCAACTTAGGCTCATTGGAAATACGTGCCTCTATATACATTTCTGCAATTATGTACCTATATGTACTGCAGTTTCCAGTTGAAATGTACGCTGGAGGCAGTAAAAATTTTATTCCTTTACACGCATAGTAAGATTTACACACAGAGCTTTGATTGATAAAGCTAATTTTCAGACGATTACTACGGCAGAATATTATATTATGGTTTTAAAACAATTTTAACATCCTGCGCGATTTGAAAACTGATACTTTTGAATGCTGTCATCACATATACAGCTTCATATGCATGAGTTTTCTAATTCAGTAGGTTTGCACGGTAGCTCACGTGATACAGCATTGCACTTGGGTGATGAAGAGCTCTCGTTTGAACCCTGTGAAACTACGGTTCACCAAAACAGCTCAAATCTGAACAAGGGAGTAAAAATAGCTGCATCACAGAATACATTTTTTAATCAGTTTTGCATTTGTTAAAACTATCGGTTAGGTTTAGGGTCGGGTTTGGTGTAGGGTATATTTCCAATAAGCATTAACCTTTAGCGACACGCCCCGGATATTTGAATTCTGAACAGCTGCAATACGGATCTCAAGCAGCGTAATAAAAACGCAGCAATATGTGCCTGTACCAACCTAATAAAAATGTGCCATTGTCACGTATTGAACGTGCGTTTTAGCGCCACTCTCTGGACATTTCACGTTGAAACTGCCGAAAATGTGCAATAAGGAACGTAATTACGGTGTTGCAGAAATGTATGTAAAAGCACGTATTTCCAATGAGCCTGGGTTGTGTAGAGTTCAGACCTCCTACCATCAGTGTTGAAGTCTGGCTACACAAGTCTAACTGTTAACCTATCATCCTTCTCAGCATGACTGCATGTTTCCAGGTTGTCGCTTGCCAGGTTCTGACTTTCCTTTTACTAGAAATGATTATGGCTGTCAGCCATTATGTTTGACACGCATCTCAGGGGTAAAAATGACATAATTAAAACCATAGGTCTGACTCATGCGTCACTGTCGGCCAGAGTGCAGAATTGTTTTTACTGTTGTGTCAAACTAGTAACATTCTCATACTTAATTATCAAGACTTCTTCTTTTTTTTTTTTTTTTTGATTCCTTACAAACACTCCTGCTGCATATAGCATGCATAAAGTAAATTTTTAATCTTTCAACATTGCTTTGAAAAGATTTGTGCTGTTACTTTCCAGGATACAAAGTTCTGTCTTACAGAAATAAAAAGTTCAGCAGCTGCCTTAAAATTTTAAGGTTTTAATTTTTATGTTATATGTGCCGCAGCAGTATTTCCTGCATGCTCACAGTAGCATGTCTGTGGATGTATTGGCAGACAGCAGTGTAGCAGATCTATTCCATCAAGATCAAACACATTGACATTGCCATGTATATTACCATTATACTCAGAGAGTTGTCATGACAGAAATTCGATTTGTTCATAATATCAATTCAGCTGCAAATTAAATCCTGCTATTCTCTAAAACATTTAGCTTTGGATGCATTCAGCTTCATGCTTCTGTACATTTCAGTTTAAGTCACACAGACTGTAAGGTCTGTGTTGAGTGAACCAAAACTTGCATGGCATATTTGGGTCACAGTGGGTTTTAGAGAAACAGCTATCACATGTTGTCTTATATTGGGTAAAAATGCAAGATCTTATGCACTGAAGCTGCCAGGAAAACCTCATGGAAATATTTAGTATGTTTCACAAGAAAGCACGGTCGGAATACGAATTGTGGTTTAAATATAAATACCAGGCATTTCTCAATCTAAAAATAAAAAGTGACTAAGAGATAAACAGTATACAAACGCACCTATAATGGAAGCATGTCTTTTTCTGTTTTGCTTTATGTCTATAAACTCCTAGGATTTTTGTAACACTTACAACAGTCTATGTACGTTAGCTTTGAGGCTTCTATAAACTAGACAAAACAAAAAGGCAAAACAGCACATACATGCAAAAAAAAAGCAAATGCATGTCCCACTCCGACTTGTAATTCAATAGGAAATACGTCAACAGTGTAGGAAACAATCCTTATTAATATATATGTGTTTATGTAAATCGCTGAAAGCAGATCTGTTTACTAGTCTTTCAGAATTTGTTTAAGCCTGATTTGAATTGAATTTTGGAAAGGAAAAAAAAAAGATGAATGATAACATAAAATGAATAAAGCAAGATTAAGACTCATGTCAGACAAGCACATTAAACTGAATAAGGCTGTCTGCATGAAAGTGAGTAAAAAAAACAGTGAACACAGTCGTTTTTGGCTGGGTTTTACAGAAATACCATGGGGTTGCCATGGCAGCATCTGAGGAAGAGGATGTCTTACGGCTATATATAAATTTTCTCTAAAGAAGCTGATATTGTCCTAAAGGCTCACCTAAGATACTTAATGAGGCCTTTTGTGTATTTGTGTGCCATTCACACCATTCCACATCTACATCTATCTGTTACAAAAGATCAAGAATATTGCACCAGAGTTTGTCATACTGTATGTCTGACCAGTTCTGAATATGAGACTGGTTGTAGTATCTTTTCTGTGTGTATCAACTAGTGTCTGACCATTCCGCATGTTCAAACTTGTACCTTCCAGTTCTCTCTCCAATATCCCCAGGCACTGGCTGTCATCCAGTTCATGTGTAAATGGAAGATATCAGCAAACATAGATGTTAGAGTAACAACATCAATAGACAACGAAATAGAACAATAGACTTCTATTTTAAATTGTTGAATGGAAAAAAAGGTAAATGACAAGTAAAAAATTATGTTTCTGCCATTTTTATCAAATACACCTCTCTGTTTAGACCTCGAGGCATCTCACAGACAAGTCCCATTGGCACACACATCGAAAACCACCCTAAGTCTATAGTTGGTCTCAGTGAGATTAGTACAGCTAGAGGCCACTAACAGAAATTCAACAGTTCAAGTGTGTTGTTTTGTATTCCAGCCAGAGTCAGAGATGGAAATTCCCAAGCTGAAATTGACTTAAAAGAACTTTGTTAAGTGTTAAGTGATAATGCACCAGATATACTGTTCAAAATGAAGATTAAACAGAACATAGATACATGCTGGCAGGGGTGCACATAATGCACAATTATTTTATAGTACACTTAAAAATACAATACTGCTGTTTATATGTATATATTACCCTGGACTACTAAACCAGTCGCAGAACCTGATTTTACCAAGTACGACATGTTCCTGGATCAACATCTTTGTTGACCCTGGAACAACATTGTGATTAACCAATCACATTTGAAAAAACATTTTATAGTTTTTGTGAAGTTTAGGCTTACAATCAGTGTTTGGTGCTTGTACATCAGTGTCATTCATCTATAATTTCCCCTGATTTTAGGGATTACTCATGGGTAAGGGTAGGTTTAGGTGTAGGGATGTGGTCAAAATTAAATTTTTGGATTAAAATGCTGTTCCAGGGTCAACAAAATATGTTGACCCAGGAACACATCTAACTCAGCAAAATCAGGACGTGCTAAACCAGTCATAGGGGTAAATTGAGATTTATACATAATCTGAAAGATGAATAAATAAGCTTTCCATTGATGTATGATTTGTTCGGATATTACTATATTTGGCTGCAATAGAACTATTGGAAAATCTGGAATCTGAGGGTGCAAAAAAAATCTACAGTCAGGTGAAAAAGTTAGGACACCCTGTTGAATTCCATGGCTTTCCGTATCAGGACATCATTAAAAAAAACTGGTCCTTGGCTGGTCTTAAAATTTCGAAAATAAAACCTCAGGTGAACAACAACACATGACAAATTGCGCCGTGTCATTATTTACTGAACAAAAATAAAGCCAAAATGGAAAAGCCATGTGTGACAAAGTTAGGACACCCTTACTGTTAACACTGGAATTAAGAGGGTAAATAACAGTCAAGCACTGCTAATCAAATACCTTTGATTAACTGATCTTCAGCAAGTCTGAGCGCCTCTATAAAAGCATAAGCTTTGGCAGTTTGCTGGCCTGGAGCCTTCAGGTGTGTGTTAACACAATGCCAAGGAGGTAAGACATCAGCAATGATCTCAGAGAAGTAATTGTTGCTGCCATCAATCTGAGAAGAGTAATACTGCCATTTCCAGACAATTTGAGGTTTATTCACAAGTGGAAGACATTTAAAACAGACACCTCCCCTTACAAAAAGAAGTTAATTCATGTGTGCTATTAGTATACTTTTTTTAAACTAAAAATAGGAAAGTATACTTTCAGTCTACTTTTTATGTACTTCTCAGAAATGTGCTTTATATACTTATCAGAAATATACTTAAAATGACATTTAGGTATACCTGACTTATACTTAGAGAAAGTCTAAATATATTTGAGCTGTACTTGTGCTCTGAGAATCTGTTTTCATTGTTATACATAAGAGGTGCTATTACACATCTTCTGTACAGAATTTCTGAACTACACAAGTGAAGAAGAAACCAAAACAGATGCTTCCACACTGTAAAAAAATGCAAATACATATTTTCCATTTTACGAAACATTCGTATTTGAGTCTCAGATACTAAAAAATGCTATTTTCTTGAAACTATATAAAAGCCCTTGTCAGACCAACAAAAGTACCACACATGTTGTCCCAACTAGTCAAACACAGTTGTCTGAACATTTCATATTGTTGAAATTTTAAGGCTTTGTAAGTTCCCAGCATGCATTGCAGCATGAATAAATTATGGAGTTACTGTTATGGGATTATTGTTTTGCTGTTTGCTGACTTCATTTAAACTTTTTTGTTGTTGTTTTGTCATTATTGTTAGTTATTTGTTGTACTGTGACGTAAAGATCTCATCTTTTTAATATTTGCTGATTGCCACCGTTCTTGAGGGTTGTGTATCTAGTTTTGAGGCCTAGATACTTTCAATTGCTTATATCCATTCTGTGGATATCTTAATCTTGTAAAATGCTTTACAAACAAAGACAACATTGTGTACCTATTAGACTAAGTTACTCATGTTTTGTATGTTCAGATATTCATTTAACAAAATATATGCAAATTAATACCTAAATAGGGAGATAGTAGTATACTTAAAGTTCACTTAAAGAAAAGAAAAAAAAAAAAAAAACTTGAGTATACTTCCAGTATAAAACTATTAAGCTCTTAGTTTACTGAGATTATACTTCAAAGTGTACTAAAAATGCATAAAAAATTATTTAATTAGTAAACTATCAGTATACCTATAAGTTCACTTTTAGTATACTTGCAGTACAAACTGAAAACTTAGACGTAAACTAGTTGTGTACTGAAAGTTTACTACTGTTATACTTGAAGTATACTTAAAAGTATACTTTTATATACTAGAAAGTGGGCCAATTTAGTCCCAAGGAGTATTAAAATAGTACACTTAAAAGTATACTACTAGTATGCTGACATTTGTATACTTACTACATAAAGTATACTTAAAAATATACTTGAACTTTACTTAAGTATACTTAATAAAATAAACTTGAAGAATACAACTTTTTGGTAAGGGTCTCCTTCCAGGAGTGGACGTCTCAGAAAATTCACCCCAAGATCAGACCGTGTAAAGCTCAGAGAAATGGCAGACAACCCAAGAACTACACCTCAGACTCTACAGGCCTCAGTTAACATGTTAAATGATAAAGTTCATGGCAATACCATTAGAAAAATATAGGACAAAAATGGCATGTTTGGAAGGCTTGGCAGAAGAAAAAAACAAAAAACATTGCAGCACAGTTTAGGTCTGCAAAGTTGCATCTGAACAAAACACAAGTCTTCTAGAATAATGTCCTTTGAACAAACGAGAAAGAAGTGGAGATGTTTGGCCATAATGCACAGCACCAAGTTTGGTGAAAACCTTAAGAGCATATCAGCACAAACACCTCATACCAAAAGACAATCATGATGGAGGAGGGCTGATCATTTTGGGCTTGTTTTGTAGCCACAGGACCTGGGCACCTCACAGTCATTGAGTTGGCCATGAACTCCTCTGGATATCAAAGTATTCTAGAGTCAAATGTGAGGGCATCTGTCCGACATCTAAAATTGGACCAAAATTGGGTCAAGCAACAGGACAATGATCCCAAGCACACCAGCAAACCTACAACAGAATGGCTGAAAAGAAAAGAATCAAGGTGTTGCAATAGCCCAGTCAAAGTCCAGAGCTCATCCTGCCCTTACCAAAAAGAAGTATACTTTACGTTTATTTTATTAAGTATACTTAAGTAAAGTTCAAGTATATTTTTAAGTATACTTTATGTAGTAAGTATACAAATATCAGTGTACTACTTTAATACTCTTTGGGACTAAATTGGCCCACTTTCTAGTATATAAAAGTATACTTTTAAGTATAGTTTAAGTATAACAGTAGTAAACTTTGAGTACACAACTAGTTTACATCTATGTTTTCAGTTTGTGCTGCAATTATACTAAAGGTGAACCTATAGGTATACTGTGGTATAAATTTTTTAGTACACTTCAAAGTGTAGTCTCAGTAAACTATTAGTTTAACAGTTTTATACTGCAAGTACACTCATAAGTTTTTCTTTTTTTTTTAAGTGAACTTTAAATCATACTTCAAGTATACTACTATGTCCCTATTTAGGTATTAATTTGTGTATATTTTGTTATATGAATATCTGAACATACAAAACATTATGAATAATTTAGTCTAACATATAAACAATGTTGTCTTTGTTGGTAAAGCATTTTACAAGACTAAGATACCCAGGAAATTGATGTAAGTGGCTGAAAAGAATCTAGGCCTCAAAACTAGATACACAACCCTCAAGAATGGTAGCAATCAGCAAATATTAAAGAGATGAGATCTTTACATCACAGTACAACAAATAACTAACAATAATGACAAAACAACAACAAAAAAGTTTGAATGAAGTCAGCAAACAGCAAAACAATACTCCTATAACAGTAACTGGATAATTTATTCATGCTGCAATGCATGCTGGGAACTTACAAAGCCAACAATATGAAATTATTTGTTGAGACAACTGTGTTTGACTAGTTGGGTCAACATTTGGGGTACTTTTGATGGTCTGACAAGGGTTTTTATATAGTTTCAAGAAAATAGCATTTTCTAGTATTTGAGACTCGAAATGTTTTGTAAAATGGAAAATATGAATTTGCATTTTTTACAGTGTGGAAGCATCTGTTTTGGTTTCTTCTTCACTTCACGTGTTTTGGAAATTCTGTACAGAAGATGTGTAATAGCATCTCTCATGTATAACAATGAAAACACGGATTCTCAGAGCACAAGTACAGCTCAAATATATTTAGACTTTTTCTAAGTGTAAGTCAGGTATATTTAAATGTCATTTTAAGTGTATTTCTGAGAAGTATATAAAGCACATTTCTGAGAAGCACATAAAAAGTAGACTGAAAGTATACTTTTCTATTTTTAGTTTAAAAGAAGTATACTAATAGCACACTTGAATTTACTTCTTTTTTCATAAGGGCTGACTCAAATGCTGTGGTGAGAGCTGTGCATAAGCCACTGCCCACAAACCTCAATAAACTGGAGCAACGTTGAAAAGAAGAGTGGTCCAAATTCTTCCAGAACGATGTGGGAGACTCATAAGGTGTCCTAACTTTGTCACGCATGGCCTTTCCCTTCTGGCTGTATTTTTCTTAAATAAATAATGACACTGTGAGATATGTCATGTGATGATGTTTATCTGAGGATTTATTTTCCAAATTTTAAGACCTGCCAAGGACCAGATCATTTTTTATTATGTTCTGATACAGAGAACCATGAAATTCAATAGGGTGTCCTAACTTTTTCACATGACTGTATATTGAGAAAATCGCCTTTAAAGTTGTCCAAAAGAAGTTTGTAGTAATGCAAATTACTAATCAGAAATTAGTTATGATAAAATTCAAAAAGTTATGATATTTTTATGGTAGTAAATTTACTAAATATCTTCATGGGACATGATCTTTACTTAATACCCTAATGATTTTTGGCATTAAAATAACAATTTGATCATTTTGACCCATAGAATGTATCATTGGCTATTGCTACAAATATACCCATGCTACTTATGACAGGTTTTGTGGTCCAGGGTCATATAAATGCATGTGTCAGTGAATGAAATGTCAGTTTTGTGTTTTACTCTAAAACTGGCAGTGCGCAGCCTAGATTTATGCTTTCAGTTTAAATGGAAATCTTATGTAGTATTACATTTAGTTGATCTAAAATGGTGAATGTGCATTAAGGATTGGTTCACTTACAGAATATTACAGAAAATTTTCTGATATTTCACCCCCGTGTTCATAGGTTTCTTTCTTCAGTCAAAAAGAAGAAGGTTTTTGAGGAAAACATTCCAGGAATTTTGTCTATATAGTGGACTTCAGTGGTGGCCAATGTGTTGAAGGTCCAAATTGTGGTTTCAATGCAACTTCAAAGGGCCCTACACAATCCCAGCCAAGGAATAAGGGTCTTATCTAGTGAAATGATTGGCATTTTCTAGAAAAAAAAAAAAAAAAAATATATATATATATATTAAAAAAATTATACTTTTTACCACAAATGCTTGTCTTGCACTTCAAAATTGTCCGACATTGTTGCTTTACCTATTTTCGTAAAGGACGTTTGACTTTCTTTCCTGCTTTGTAAACACTGGGTTGGTACTTCCACCTACGTCACACATGGCCTTTCCACTATGTAATGCGTGAAGTCAAGTTGCATTAGTCGTTAAAACGTCATATATATTAGTCGTATATACGTTTTTATTGTAGTTTTTTTTTTTTTAGAAAATGACAGAATGTTTCACTAGACAAGACCCTTATTCCTTGGCTGAAATCGTGTGGAGCCCTTTGAAGCTGCATTAAAACTGCAGTTTGGACCTTCAACCCGTTGGCTCCCACTGAAGTCCACTATAGAGTGTTTTCACGACAAGCCATAAATCCGGAAATCAACCATATTTCAGCAGCAGCAGCATTTCTTGAAGATGTGACTTGAATTGTATTTTGTAATCTAAATTTGGTCTGATCAGTGTGTTACCCTTTCGGTGTCTGTTTGCATTGGTCAGAGCTTGTTTTTGCCAACTGAACGCGTTGAATCTGCGTTTGTCAGGTCTTGGAATGTCTAAAAAATGACGTATACTTGGTAGACTGTTGACGCTGGTCTGCGTCTGTCGGCGCAGTGTGAATTGGCCTTAATTTATTCATTCATAAACATTCATACGAGTGACTTAAGTGTCTAAATAAATTTTGAGGTCACTTTCTGAACAGCTCTATTGAGTCATTTCGATGTGTTTATGTCTGTCTGTACATAGTTTGAGAAGAGAAGATTGTGTTCCCTTTCATAAGTTCATTTAACGCTACATCAGTAGCTGATGCTACGAAAACACCCTCTGGAGTGAGAATTTCCTAAGGTCTTTCAGAATCACACCAATTCATTGGCAGATGGCGCAAGGACCGCCCACTGAGGCGTCACATCAGTGTTGAAATGTATCTGCTTTTATCTATGTTGGCCTCCGTGCTCTGGTCTACCAGTTCCATCCAAGCATGCATTTTGGACAGCCACAGATCATCTTTAGGAGTTCTACTATACTCATGCTTCTGACGCATCTCTCAAACTATTTGGTGACTTCTGCCAAAAGTATTACGCTGGGTTCAAAGAACCATACAGCAGGAGTAGGTGATCCAGTTTTGGCTGTGTATCCCAAATGTGGTTGGCCTTCAGGAGCCTCGGTAATGAGGCAGGATATACACTACCTTTTGGAGCCATAGAGAGCCATAGAGGAAGTGTGTCCTTCTCAAAGGGAATCTGGTTTTTACAGCTGGCATATTCTGGATATGCTGGATGGCATTCAGTTTCAGAATGTTGACACTCAAACACACACTGTTTTAGGTTTGAATGGGGGATTTGTTCATCAGTTTTGAGTTCTTCTTTTCGGCCTGGACTTCACTCCTCAGATGTTTACAAAATGTGTTCATACAGCTCTGGCCCTGTTAAGGCTCCAGAAAGTGCATTTTCTGAATTTCCTCACGATTGGCTGATTTAAGCACAGTTATAATAATTGGTGGTTAGGCATTGGGACTAACCACCAACTAACCGCTATGGTTGGTTTGAGGTTAAATGAAGAAAAGTGTGTTATTACAGAGGGACCAGAACACTTAGGAGTGATTCTGGAGTGTCTCTTCTGTTGAGCTTTTTTTCCTTGTGCTTGGTTCATTTCATGGGTGAGTTGTCTGGGTCAGTCTCTGTCACAGACTGTTAGGGCTTAATGCTGTGGTGTCCCAGGTGCTACCTTTGGACCTTCTCCATATGAGGCCATTTCCGTGGTGCTTGAAGAACCGGGGGATTTGTCTCTCATGGAGTCCTCACCCCACTGCAGGGTTAAACGTAGTTGCTGATGGCCTCTGTCTTAGTCAACCTGGTCTCATGACGAAAACGTACCAGTGGGAACTTTTTTGTGAAACGTGAAATACGTACCAATAAGTACATATCACTGGAGGTGGTAAAACATTGATCACCTGTACAATTATAATTACAGCTCCATATGTTTCGCTTTCCGGTGTTCTGACAAAAAATGCTACCTATCCGATAATGCTACTAACATTGTTTTTTTAATAGGTTTAGGGTTGGGGTAGGTGTACGAGACAGGGTAGCACAAATTGTCAGAAAACCAGCTGTAACAAGCTTGCTCGGCAGCTCAGCCGGCACGGAGTTGGAAAAACAGGACTCACGATGAAAGAGCTGAAAGATAAGAGATCGAAAAGCAGTCTAAAATGGCATGCTTGCGATTGCAGTTTTACATCACATTCGCTTTTGTTCATACTATCGGGTAGGTTTAGGTGTAGTGCAGATGGTATTTTATTTTAAAATGTCACGCAGCATTAGTTATAGCGCCACTCAACGGACATTTCAAGTCAGAACTGAATTAATTTTTTCCACAATACCACAGCAATACAATTTGTACCACATAGAAAGTTTAAACTTACCACTGAGAAACGTCCTGATCAAGTCGTGCTTGCAGTGGAGTTTCCGGTTGAGCAACTTCAGCGGTATCATCCTCGGTATCATCATTGATGCCATTTTTTTAACCTTACAGCATCTTTGTTTACAAGTAACCCTCTGGAGTATGGACGCATGGACGGAGCATGTATGTTTTGTTTCTGACACATATTGTATATGGAAAGACCAGTCACAACAGACTTGGCCAGCTGGCCAATCAGAGCAGAGTAGGTTTATGGAAGGGAGGGGTTTACAGACCTTGAGCTCAGAACTGCTTCGAACTTATCATTTTCGAAATCATCAAAACAATATTTTATTATTAAATGTATATTCTGAGAAATGTAAGTGTTTTCTGACCTTATATGCATTGAACCTGTTGTAAGGTACTCCAACACAATATTAGGATACTTTAAAATACCATATGACCTGCTCTTTAACATCTACACATCTACACCCCAACTCTAAACCTACCCCTTACAATAATGCAAAATCAGTAATTATGGTACCTGTACACCATCTAGCCTTTACCATAAAACATACCACTCTCAGTGGACATTTCTGTTGGAAACTGCAGTGATATGTACGTATTGGTACATATTTTGTGTCTCGTGAAAAAGTTCCCACAGGTAAGTTTTGACCAGGTTGGTCCTCTGTTTCCAACTCAAGGTGTCTTTTTAGGCGCAGCCTGTCACTGCAAGGTGACCATGCCAGATTCTGGCAAATTTAAATGTAGGAGCAGACCTGCTATCTCCTGGACATCAGCCTGCGTCTTGACAACAGGTCTCTGAGAATCCCACCTTTGGCTATAGCAGTGCTGTCCAATCTCGTTCCCAGAGGGCTACTGTCCTGCTCCAACTTACCTCTACACACCTGCCTAGAAGTATGCCTAGTAATACATTGATTATCTGGTTCAGGTGTGTTTCATTGGGGTTGGAGCTCAAATCTGCAGGACAGTGGCCCTCCAGGAGCAGGATTGGACACCCCTGGGCTATAGGAAGTTTAGTTCTAGCCCTAATCAAACACATCTGAGCATGCTAATCAAGGTCTTCAGGATCATTAGAGAATCACAGGTAGGTGAGTTTGAACAGGGTTGGAGCTAAACTCTGCAGCACATTGGCCCTGCAGGGTCAGATTTGAGGAGCCCTGTCCTACAGCATCAGCTACTGATGCAGAGCCTTATTCCCTATTAAGGAAACCAGCGTTGCATATGTACAAAACACTCTTCTATCTGAACTTGAAATCAAGCAAGGACATTTAAGAAAGCTAAAGCTCTTCTAGAGTCTTGTAGATTTGCCCGAATTCAGCTTTCACCAGAAACCATGAGGCCATTGTAAATTCATTGGAATGTCATGCTGTCCTCAGTATTTTATGTTCAAGGCCGAAGGCTCCAATTCACAATGATTAAGCTTTATTTCACTTTCTGAAGACAAGCAAAACCACTAGAAACAGGAAAAGCGAAGAGGAATCCTGAGATTAATTTACGCATGACTGAGCTGTTTTATGTTACTGGGTTGTACATACTTCAGAATTGATAATGTCTAAAATACAGTTTTATTGCTGAATTAAAATCGAAGTAACTAACAGGATGGAGAATTGTAACTGCAATATCATGTAGTTCCAAACCCGTACCCGAACCTTCATTCATCTTAGGACACAAATTAAGATATCTTTAATGAAATCTGAGAGCTTTCTGACCACACAGACAGATAGTAAGGACATCATAAAATAGTCCATTGACATCAGTGGTTCAACCTTAATTTTATGAAGTTCCGAGAATACTATATGTGTGCAAAGAAAACAGAAAATAATGACTTATTTAACAATTTCTGTTCTTCCGTCAGTCTCTGCTGCACGTTCAGAAGAGTAACATGACGCATACGTGAACGAACAAAGGTTTTACGGGTTTGGAACGACATGAGGGTGAGTAATTAATAACAGAATCTTCATTTTTAGATGAACTATCCCTTTAAGTAGATCTAAAATTAAATAAAATTCAAAGAACTTGTAGACCTGTACTATAGATTTCATATTTAATTTTTCAGTCACTAGCTACCTAATATTCCTCAACATGTGATCTTACACAGAAGATGTATTCACAGAACTATTAAATGATAACTTAACAAATTTCAAACAAGCTTTAGATCTTCCCATTTATGTATCAAGTCCACTGGATGATGGAAAACACGCCATTTGCGTCATACAATGAATTTTTACAGCTCTAGTGATTTTCTTAAAACATATTTGTATTGACAGATATTCAATATAAATTGAACTTGCACATTTTTGTATTCCAGCCCATAGACAGTCAGATCAACAGAGGGGTGGCACTATTATCAAAAGTGCATTATGGATGTTGACATTTTTGGCCAAAAGGAATGCCAAAGCCATTTTTTCTGTTTTTAAATAGCACCAATTTCAAAATGTTTTTGTGTTTCTAACTCACAGACAGTGCAATTTTATTAAAAGCCATCTTGTCAGCTGTGAATGACCTCTTTAAAGTACATTTATTAGCAGTATTTAAAATGTCACATGGTGTGTTCATAAATTATGTAATTATATGTGACCCTGGACCACAAAACCAGTCATAAGGGTACATTTTTTGAAACTGAGATTTATAAATAAGCTTTTCATTGATGTATGCTGAGATACAACTATTTGAAAATCTAGAATCTGAGGGTGCAAAAAAAAAAAAATAATAAAAATAAATAAATAAATAAATAAAATATTGAGGGAATCACCTTTTGAAGTTGTCCAAATGAAGTTCTTAGCAATGCATATTACTAATCAAAAATTAAGTTTTTTATGGTAGGAAATTACATAATATCTTAATGGAACATGATCTTTACTTAAACCTTTAACTGTCACTGTCCACTCTGTGAGACGCCTAAGTTTACTTCACCATATTATAAATAAATCCTAATCCAATCATGACAAACTATACATCGTTGGAAAGGTCTAAGCAGATATAAGCCTAAATAGATATACCATATTTTTACCATATTTTTGTGTTACAAATTATGTAGGAAAAGTAATAGATTAATATATGTCAAGAGTGCAACTTAAAAAAATCTACATTATAACATGAGTTCTGACCTTTGTCACAAAAAATTTTCTTCATTTCCTTTTTCCCATCACACTTTAGAAATCATAAGAAATGATATATCAATTTAAAAACTTAAAATCTCAAAATCCATCCTTTGAAAGGTGTTTTAAAATCAGACATTGCATTACCATGGAAAATGTACATCAAAATCATATTACAAAATGTTTTTATTCATGAATTCTAAAAATTTCAGTCTGGATAGTGCATTTTTATGTCTGTTTTCAAAAATGGGAGTGACAGTTAAAGAGTTAATATCCTAATGATTTTTGCCACAAAAAAAAAAAAAAAAAAAAAAAGATAATTTTTACCCATATAATGTATTTTTGGCTATTGCTACAAATATACATGTGCTACTTAAGACTGGTTTTGTGGTCCAGGGTCACACACACACACACACACACACACATACATACATATATATATATATATATATATATATATATATATATATATATATATATATATATATATATAATATATATATATATATATATATATATATATACATACATCCATTATTATATATTTATTTTTGCATTATTTTATTTCCATATTATTTATTTTTAAATTAAATAATCATTATTAAATTCATTTTACAAAGTGATTTATAGAACATTTGTGGTACTGTAGTCCCATAAATCTTTTGATTGCTATGTAAATTATTTTTGAAAATACTGAACTCCCGCAGGAAGGCTACATTTAGAAGTGCAATTTACTCAGGTGAAAAACAAAAACCCGAATCAGCTAGTCGTGTACTTCCGGGTAGAAATACTGCATTAGCTGAGCAACTTCCATTGAGAAGAATAGAAGTGCTAACAGAAAGCTCTCTCCAGCTATAGACCACCCTGAGGATGTTACATCTTTTTGTAACAGACCTACGAAATAGACAACGTAAATATTTTGTTTTCTAATTGGGTAACATCTTGTTTGTGTCTGAAACATGCCAGCGCCCCACCCGTATGTCTGTTTGTTGACGCTGTTTGTCTGTTGGTGATGTGCCTTTAATTGTGTGCCTACCTCTTCCTCCTCCCACCAACCCTGACTGAGTCATATCTGCATACACTCATACAGAAACAGAGTCTCCCTCCCACAACCATTCAGACGTGGGATCAACTGGCAAAAACTCACAAGCTCGCTGAATACATAAAAATGTCAGGCTGACTGCATAAAATGAACCATTAGGGTCAGTATCTAGAAGAGCAGCATGTTCTGACCTTGACTGCATGGAGTTCTTTTATATGAGATGAGAAATGATTAAGACTGTGGATTTACATGTGATTTAAGGTTATATTTACAGTATAATACATTTATTTAAGCATGGAAACTGCATTGTTTGAGGGACAATTTTTAATTTATTGATCTAAAATATACTAAAATAAACAATACAGTGAAGCCTTCTATGCTTGTAATATTGGGATTTCAATTCATTTTAAAAAAACTTTTGGGACATAATGTCAGAAATGTCAAGGTGATACAACTGTCCTGATGTCATAATGAAAAGAAGAAGATGATACAAAAACTTAGTATTTTTATATAATCTTTTAATAATATTTTAACAAAAATACATATATTTGTGACCATGGACCACAAAACCAGTCTTATGGGTCAGTTTTGTGAAATTGAGATTTATATATCATCTGGAAGCTGAATAAATAGGCTTGATGTATGGTTTGTCAGGACAGGGCAATATTTGGCCAAGATACAAATATTTGAAAATCTGGAATCTGAGGGTGAAAAAAAAAAAAACATCAAAATACTGAGAAAATCACCTTTAAAGTTGTCCAGATGAAGTTCTTAGCAATGCATATTACTAATCAAAAATTAAAGTTTTGATATATTTACAGTAGAAAATTTACAAATAATCTTCATGGAACACAATCTTTAATTGATATCTTTTTTAGCATAAAAGAAAAATAGATAATTTTGACCTATACAATGGGTTTTTGGCTATTGCTACAAACGGGGCGATCCTAGGATTGCAGATATTATAACAGTCTGTCGATAAACACACACATTGTCCTTTGTTTTTCGCTCTGCACCATATCAGTCTGCGAATTGAAGAACACACTAAAAGAAAGATGGGGAGGAGCCGATCGAAGTCTGCCGCAATTTTCATATGAAATTTAAAGGGGACTGAGGTGATCACGAATTCGCATACACTTTATGGAGCTAATCGCAAAATTTTAGAAGGGCTGAGTAGTCAGTTTTAAAATGGCCTAGCGATGCCCATGGCTACAATTATACCTGTGCTACTTATGACTGGTTTTGTGGTCCAGGATCACATTTGAAAAGCTTCTGTTCACCAAATCAAAAGTAGTTTAAAAATACGTCATAAAGGACTGCAGATCCTCTTCACTGTGTATGAAGATCTCTAAAAATATCAAATATTATTTGGCATTTTTATGAAAGTGAGGTTAACAGTAAGTGAGTTTAATATTTTGGAAAAATACCATCAGAATGAATATGACTCATCTACATCTTGGATGCCTTGAGGGTGAGTACATTTTCTTCAAAATTTAATTTTTGGATGAACTACTCCGTCATTTACTCATCTTCAAGTTGTTACAAACCTGCGTGAGTTTCATTGAACATAAAATATTTTGATGTAATCAAGCAGCTGAAGGTCCCCACTGACTTACATAATGTGGTGGGGAAAATACTATGGAAGTCAACTGGGACCAGAAAATGTTTGGTTAACCAAGTTCTTCTAAATATCTTCTTCAGTAGAAGAAAGAAACTCACACTGGTTTGGAATAAATATCCCTTTATGTAGCCTAAAACTGCAAGTGTGCAGTTTTCTGCAGTGTCTTGGAGCTTGGTTGGAGTGCCGCTGCTTTCTGGCATGGAAGTTTGCTTTTAATAAATTAGAGGATGCATCATTGTGTATTGCTACAGGGTTCTCTCATCTTTGATACAGAGACAAATGTTAATGACATTTAGGGCTGAGTAAGCAAAAAAAAAAAAGATCTCTGTGCACCTTAAAGCTACTGCCAACAACAGGGTCATCAAAGACACATCAATAGGTTTCTCATCTTCAAACATTTAGTTTGGAGTTACAGCACTTTGTACAGAGGCTTTGTGGTCCGTAACATATCAGTTGTCTTTCTATTTATTGATTTTACATACCACAATAGGATGAGAGTTTTTTTTTTTCTTCTTCTTCTTCTTTTAATGTAGTTTTTTATTATTATTATTATTATTATTATTATTATTGGTCATCATTTGATATTATTTTGATCAGATTGGCTATGACTGTGATTTTTATTATTATTTTTGATATATCCCACTTTTTATTTATTTATTTATTCATCCATCCATTAATTCTTTTTTTTTTTTGTTACATTTTCATAATCCAGGACTTGTGTTTTTCAGTATTGCAACATTAGCCGTTTTCATTCACACAGGAATGTTTTTTGTATGGCAGCTTACCAGATTCTTACACATTCTTGCAAAACTCCAGATCTTCTTAAGACTGTTGAGAAACTCACTTAGACCTCTATGCAACCTATATACATCATTTTATTTTATTTTTTTGTGTGTGTGTTGTTGTTTGTCATTTGTGTTGTTAAAGGGGTAGTTCACACAAAAATTAAAGGTAGCCTTTCTTCATTCAGACAAATATAATCAGACTTAAATTAAAAAATGTCCTGGCTTCTCCAAGCTTTATAATGGCAGAAGCGCAGAGGAAAGAGCAAAACAAAATGCATCGATAAATGCATCGATTCACTTCAGAAGGCCTTTATTAAAAGGGTCCTATTATGCTTTTTCACTTTTTGAATTTTAGTCAGTGTGTGGAGCGTAAGTTTGGGCATCAAAAAAAAAATCTCAAAGTCCACTCTAAAGAGAGATATGTTGTTTTTAAAAAATCCTTTTTCAAGACCTACAACAAACGTATCCTTTGGACTACAGCGTTTTTTTCCAGATGTTATGATGTCACAACACGGTCTATTAGAATATCATTAAAATAAATCCTGCCTACGGAAATGTTGAATTGTTGAGGGTGGGTAGGGACGAGGTTGGGGATTAGCCTAACTTTAGCGATGCAGCACGGAGAGCCTCTTCTGGGACTCTTCAACGGGCCGTGGCGCTGCGGGTATAAATACAAGCATTGAGTAGAGTGGCTGCTCCAGTGACCGTGTCGGAGTGTGTGGTAAGAGATTTAATCATCAAACAGTGTACATAGCTTCACTTCTAACGCTAGTGTTTTTTTTGTTTTTTTTTTTAAATGCATAAAATTGAAATAGATTACACTTTTAAAAAGGTGTTTCACAATGCCATAGAAGAACCATTTTTGTCTAAATGGTTCCATAAAGAACCTTTAACATCTGAAAAACCTTTGTTTCACAAAAGGTTCTTTGTGGTGAAAGTTCTTCAGATTATAAAAAAGTAAGAAAGAGATGGTTCTGCAAAGAACCTTTGACTGAATGGTTCTTTGTGAAACCAGAATGGTTCTTCTATGGCATCGCTGTGAAGAACCTTTTAAATAATGTTAATGTTCTTTGCTCGTTTTCTGTAGCTGCTTTTTGAATAATTAAAGAAATGTAAGCATTATAATTAGTAATTTACAATGTTTTTATTCAATTGTTGTCATGTCAAATACAAATTAAGTCATATTAAAAACATTAGGATTCTTTTAGCCTTATGCTGGAGCTGGTTTCGGGCATTGAAACTAAATATGTAAATAATTAAATAAAGTAGTACAATAATATCATGTATCAGCAGTCTCCCAGGCTGACGACAGGACCCAACACTACTGTAGCGTATTATTTACTCACCCACCATGCATCCTAGGTTTATATGACTTCCTTCTTTCAGACGAATGCAATCTGAGTTATATAAAAAATTATAATGGCACTCCTAAGCTTTAGAATTGTCACGTTACGTGTGAGGAAGGGGCAAACGAAGACCAATGTAAAAGATAAAGTCTTTATTATAATCCACAGGTAACTCCGAAAACAGGTAAATCCACAACAGAAGGGTAGAAACATTCATGTACATATTGACGAGACCGGACGACAAACACTGAACTGAATGCAACTTATAAAGGGGTGCTAATGATACAAGGACAGATGAGGGTTATTAATAATGACTTAACAAGGACAGGAACAGGAAAAACCATATATGGGCACAGAAGGGAAAAACCAACACAAACAGTCCACAGGGGTGTGACAAGAATAGCATAGACGGGTGTTTCTTTTCATCAGCCCAAAATAAGTCTAATAAACTGCATCCATCCATAATAAAAAGTGCTTCACACAGCTCCAGGGGGGTCAGTAAAGGCCTCCTGTAGTGAATCAATGCATTTTTGTAAGAAAAATATCTATATTTAAAACGTAAGAACTTTAGCTTGCGCTAACAGTTGTATACGGATTGCACTGGGACAGCTATCCAATCACAACACATTTTGTTTTGCGGAAGGCGGGCCTTCATCAGACCTGGAACTAATCGAGCCATTTGTGCCAGGCTGAGGAAAAAAGTATTGTAATAATATAAATTATATGAAAAATAATGTTTTTTCGAGCAACACCCCCAAAACAAAATCAAGACTTTGTAAAAGAGCATAATAGGCCCCATTTAACCCCCCAAAGCCATGTGGAGCACTTTTTTTATGATGGATGGATGCACTTAATTGGACTTCAAAATCTCAACAGCCATTCACTGCCATTATGAAGAGCCAGGACATTTTTTAATATAATTCTGATTGTATTTGTTTGAAAGAAGAAAGTCATATACACCTAGGATGGCTTGAGGGTGAGTAAGTCATGGAGTAATTTAAATTTTTGGATAAACTATCCCTTTAAATCTTTGGCAAGTAATTTCATTGCTTGAATGTTTCTCCCTTTTCCCCCTTTTGGCACTGTGTCTGTGTGGGAGAGAAAGGAAAAGAGAAAACAGGCTTTATTTCTTTTAACAGAGATTAAATAACGACCCATCCATTGATGTCTGGTGACACTGGTTACACAGATAACAAAGACTGTGCCATGGTAATCTCACTGACTAAAAGCTACCTGAATTAGACAGATGCCAGCTTGGACTGGTTAGGTGACATGCCATGAACAAAAGTACGCAAGATAATACAAGTTAAGCCGCATTGTTTCAGGTCACTACTTGATCTCCAATGTAAAATCTGCATTCTGATGCCAAAAAAGAAAACTATTGACTTCACATATACATTTTAACCTATAATTTTACTGTTTCAGAAAAAAGCATATAGACATGATGTTATATATTCTAAACAGATCTTGCAGTGCAGCGAAATTCTGCTCAACAAAGGAGGAAAGCACATTCGTACTTGCTCTTTCGTTTGTGAATTGATCTGCTCATCAAAGTGTGTTGTTTTGCACCACTATTGTGCTTGCAAAATAGATTTGTGAGTCAACCTGATTCATTTATCTGAAGACATAAACACCACCCGGGGGCTTTACATCATCACTCTACGTGCAGGAACACATCCATTTTAATTGCACGATTACAAAGTAAAAGCACAGCCAAATATGTCTTCATATTTGTGTTAATCTGGCTAAGCAATTTGTCTGAGCTCTTTCATCTGACCTACTCTCTCAGAGGTACTTAAAATACAATTTCTCTCCCTTTAGTTTTCTTTGTCAAAACACAGGAGCACTGCAGACGACAGGACATGCAGCATGTTGAATTATAACGACGGGTTCTCAACCGAGGCTATTTACTAACCAGGCGGGTAGCTTGATTATTTGGGTCATTGGAGTTCTTGGCATTTTTTGGGAACGCCTCCATGTCAAGTAGATGATATTCATGCTTAACAGCTGCCGCTGGAGAGAGCCTGCTAGATGAGCCAAAGCAAAAAGCCCCACATGGTTCCAAATAGTGATGCATTTTTTAACACCCTCTATCTTGTGTTTTTATAAGGCAGTGATGGAAAGCAAGCAACTGTGGGCCTACATCTCCTCCGGAGCTCCTACTTGGTTTTTATTTCTTCCTGGTAGTGCGAGATTTCCTTTTAACTCATTGGAAAAAATGGCAACCACCTCATTATTATAACTGCTGAGAAAACAATTGCACTAGGGAGCTCATGAGCAAGTCCGCAATGCACGGTGGCCAGAATGGCTGCGAGGTAAAGGAAATCATGGCTCATCACTTAAATAAGCCAGGACTTGTCGCTCCAATGAAATGAGCACAGGAGAGCTTTTTATCATGCGTTTTGCACATGTGAAAAAATTCAAGCATCCAAAATAATATGATATATAATAATATAGACCATGGGTGCCACATCAGCGTAATGTGTACACTCAAAAGGGCCAAATGAATATCTAAGACCAGCTTTGTTACTCAGCTGGGTCTGAAGACATTATTACATTTAAAGTGTAAATAAAGTTTTATTATCAGCAATAATAGTTAATTGAATTTGGGGTTGGGTTATTTGCATGCAAAAATTCAGCATGATAACTCTGAGTTTAGAATGGTAATATATATGGCAGCGTTATGGATCTGCTACGCTGATGCTTGCTACTGCCAACACATCCAGAGACTGTGAGAATGTGAGAAATACTGCTGCTGCACACATAACATACAGTTGAGGTCAAACGTTACATGCATCTTGCATCTGCAAAAACTTAATTATTTTACCAAAATAAGAGGGATCATACAAAATGCATGTTATTTTTTTATTTGCTCACTGATGCTTCAGAAGAAAAAAACAATGCATTTAAGAGCCGGGGGGTGAAAACTTTTCAACAGAATGAAGATGTTTACATTTTACTTATTTTGCCTAAATATCCTTTTTTTTTCTTTTTTTTCATTTAGTACTGTCCTTCAAAAGCTACAGAAGATACTTATATGTTTCCCACAAGACAAAATAAGTTCAATTTACCCTGATCTTCACATTCACAAAGTTTTCACCCCCGGCTCTAAATGCATTGTGTTTCCTTCTGGAGCATCAGTGAGCGTTTGAACCTTATGTAATAGTTTTATATGAGTCCCTCAGTTGTCCTCAGTGTGAAAAGATGGATCTCATAACCATACAGTCATTGTTGGAAAGGGTTCAAATACACAAAATGCTGAAAAACTAAAGAATTTGTGGCACCCGAAGGATTTTTCTAAAGAACAGCGGGCAGTTTAACTGATCAGGACAAACAAGGGACTCATAAACAACTATCACTAAAAACAAACAAACAAACAAAAAAAAACAGCTGTGGATCATTCAGGTACAACACAGTATTAAGAATCAAGCTTATGTAAACAGGGTCATTTTTATGAATTCAACTATTATTTTCTCTTGTGGACTATATGTAAACATCTTTTATGTGAAATATCTTATTCAGGTCATTACTAAATAAAAAATAACATGCATTTTATATGATCCCTCTTATTTTGGTAAAATAATTAACATTTTGCAGATTCTGCAAGGTGTATGTAAACTTTTGACCTCAACGGTATGAAATAACCCCCATATATAACATACATGAAATCACCCCGTAACATATCTATACAGGTGAAGCTGGGTAATGTGGAGGTTTCTAAAACACACTGCACCTGCTACAGCAAGCAATAGCCAAATATTTGAATGCTGAGCAACGAGCTTATTGGCCACTGGTGCAAAAAGAAACCAATCAGCTGCGTCATGTAAATAATGATGTCATTAGCTATGTTTCCATCAGCCAGTTTTTATGTGCATTTTGAAGTATTGCATAAGAAACGAGGGATGGAAATGGAAAATCCTTTAATATGCAAAAAAGTTTTTACACTCACTTGAGGTGGTTTTTGACTTGTGCGAAAAATAGTTAACACGAATAATGGAAGATGAAAATGCGTTTGCTGAATACGCATCAAAAAAGTCATGTGACTTCACGCTTTGGGATGGCATAACCTGACTAACCAGCGGACCGATTTCATTGCACAGCATCTAAAATATTGTTTTGGTCATTCTGAAATGCCCGAGCACAGTCTTTCATCAAAGTCTTACATATCCACCTCTAAAAGCAATGACCGCTTTTGTTTTTCATCTGCTCAAGTAATTTTTAGGCGCAAGTATTATATTCAGTGGCTTGTCCTACTTTTTTTTAGTGATATTTATTGTCAGTTTATCAGGAAGGGACGATTTTGTTCTCTTTGACTCATTAGATGGAAACGGTGCTTATTCACAAATGTTTTATGCAATATTCCAGTTTTATGCATAGATTAAATTCGCATCTTTGGATGGAAACCCAGCTATTATGTCAGATTGAGTTAGAACCTTTTGGCCTACCCCATCTAGAATTTCATGACAGAACTTTATACTGATTTATACTGTTTATAAATTTATACATCCCCCCTCCCAGCTCACCATTCTGGGTCCAAACATACCAAGGCAGATGCTTTATGGAGGCCATTGCCCATAAATCTCTCCCCTTGATGCCATCCTCAAAAAAAAAATTATCAAGCAGAACAGAAAATCCAAGATGTTGGCTATTTCCTCAGGACATACTGCCATCACCGCCAGAACATCTGGAATTATTTTACCCACTGGGCCCAGAATTCCCTCCATAAACCTGCCACTGGACTTCCAATGCACACTCAGATTCCAACCAATTCCTGCGGTTTGGAGAACCATCAGATGAACCTGCCGTCAATCACTGGTTCCTGGAGAGCAAAAGATACCCAGCTTTGCAAAAAGGTAAGCCCCAGATGCACTGGCCCTTTCGCCATATTATCGACTACAATTATCGACTCCAACTACCATCTAATTAGAATTGCACCCAGTTTTCACGTTTCTCATCTCAACCCTCACCATCCTTCTTTGTCTACTTCCAGATAAGGTGATCCCCCTCTGCTTCAGCTCCTTGATAATAGCCCAGTGAAGGCTATCCAGGACATCCTGGGGTTGTCTTGAGTACCTCATCAACTGAGAAGTGTACGGCCCAGAAGAAAGATCTCAGGTGGCTTGAGACAACATCCTGGACCCAACCCTACTTGCCATCTGCCATGCAGATCATTCAGCCAACCGGATGTGGATGGATCGTGCATGTTGTCAGAGCGGAGTGTGGTACTGTCACTCCACCAGCCATTTCCTCTACTTCCACTTTCCTTTCAATCTCCCATTAACAAGTCTTACAAAGGACTATAACTGTCCTCTATTGCAGTGTTACCTCACCTCATATGGTTGATTACTTTTTGTCTTCCTTCCATTGTGGATTATTCCAGTCTTCATTGTCTTCCGTCCATTGTGGGTTACTCCCCATTGACTACCATTCTCCCAGGCAGCATTTGGCAATGATCTACTGTTCTCATTAATACAAACAAAACATTTATTCAAAAAGGTTTCAGGGTGTCACATAAAAGGTTAAACTGAGGGTTTAAACCCTTTACTATTTTCCCCCCCAATAACCTTGATTTTCTAAGAATTAATAATAATAATAATAAAAAGGTATGCCAAGCTGTTTTTCCTTCGAAGAATTTTAATTCATTTAATTTATTTATTATGATATCACCTTTACATTTTTCACTTTATGCTATGCAGTAAAGTTCTATGAGTTTGGAACAACATGAAGGTGTGTAAATTATGACAGAATTATTATTTTTGGGCGAGCTATTCCTTAGACATCTGGAAAATATCATTCTTTCGTACAGCACACCATCAATCCTCTACTGAAGCCCAGTTTACAATACTGCCCAAGCCCAACAAATTTAGCTGTGTGTTTTTTAATCATGACCCATGATTGCAGTTAGAGACAGAGGAAAGGGTGTTGGTGGATCAATAATGATCACATCCCACACAACAACCTGGAGGCTCTGTGTTCCCTGTTGCTACTTTACAGAGTCAAAGAACAGTGTGATTTCTTCTAGTTGGCCCCTGGAGATGGTTTGTATGCTTTTTCTCTCCACTGGCATAATTAAACATCCACATGCCCACGCCACACCCGTCACCCCATAATGAACTTGTTTGGATGGGGGAGTGAATCTGCCTCGTCTCTTCACTCCCTAACAGCTTAGAACACCTTCCCATCTTCTCTATATCAGGCTCTGCCATCTTTACCCCAGTACTGTACACCTTTTATATCGGAGCGCATCTGTCAGTGCTGGTAGATGTCAGAAAAGAGATGTACATGTAGAAAGTGGACTGCTTACATAGCAAATAAATTCAACATGACATTCAGTGGTACACTGTACCTTCGGCTACCTTCAGATACAGTCAATATATGAAATAATAGTAAGACATTCTAGTGTAAGTAAATATAACATTTTGTTTGCTGCAGTATTATGTGTTTTATGCAAATTATGCATATGTTCAGATGACCTACAATGCTACGCTGCAGTATGCAACACACACAACAATGCAATGCTCTCGACTGACTCCATTTCCTGTTTGAGGGTGAACTGAAAGTAATTAAATATGCAATGGTTCATTCCTCACGCCGAAAATAAAGTGTCAAGGTGAAAGTGTTGCATTATGGGATACCTTATAACATTATTCTGTTTTAAACTACTTTTTTTGACATATCTACTGTAGTAGATCACCTACATACAGAAAATATGCTTACAGCACACAATATATATAGCATATACTACAGAAATAGTACAGTAGCATGTCTTTCTAAACATTGCTGTAGCTTTTGAGCAAACACCTGTAGCTACAGCCACCTTCCTAAAGCTTTTCCCTATTCACGACCAATTTGTTGTTGATTTATTTCAAGCAATATTATATTAGGCTTATATATTTATCACACCATTTGTGAACCTTGACCACAAAACCAGTCATAACATTAATTTTTTCAAATTGAGATTTATACATTAAATATGTTTTTCATTGATATATGGTTTGTTGGGATAAAAAAAAAAAATCTAAATATTGAGAAAATCGCCTTTAAAGCTGAATTTTCTTAGCAATGCATATTAGTAATCAAAAAGTATGTTCTGATACATTTATGGTAGGAAATTAAAAAATATATATCTTCATGGAACATGATCTTAATATCCTTATGATTTTTGGCATAAAAGAAAAATCTATAATTTAAACCCATACAATGTATTTTGGGCTATTGCTGCAAATATACCTATGCAACTTATGACTGGTTATGTGGTTGAGGGTCACATTTTATTTATTTATTTATTTTTATCAATCATTCAGTGAAAAAAATAATAAAATACAAAATTACTGATAAAGTAGTTAAGCAAAATGGGCTTATTGACAAAAAATGGAGAAAATGCTTTTTATTTTAATTTTGTTGCTGACATCAAAGGCTATGCATCCAGTAATTTTTTTACAATAATTTAGTAACATGGCTAATATTTAATACAAAATAAAGTGTATTCAGCATATTAGGCTAGTAAATCACACTGCTAATGTTTTATGTATTTAATACTGAAAATACACATTTATTTCAGCAGTTATTTGAATAATTTTTAGGACACTTGGTAATGTTAAACAATTTTGGTAAAATCTGAGTCCCGAAACAAACTCAGTTTTGAACCATTTATGTCTATTAACCACTTTTATCTTCTATAACCAAAATATACCATACCTCAGCAACATGGAAACTTTTACATAAGCTGTAGATTAATACGTATATTGTGTTTATGTTGTTATACACGAGTTATATTCCAAACCTTTGCTATCGCACATTTACCGGACTTAACAGGTCATTATAATAGTTGTATGTATGTTAACAATTTTAAACGCTAGTGTAAATACGAATATTGACATTAAACTGCCCCTTGTGCGCATGTAGCACTTAGTCAACAGTCTGAAGTCTCACGTTTTGAATTTATCTTTATTAAGCAGATGGGGACTAATTAGCGGGCATGGTGCAATACTGGACAGTTGTTACTCGTTTTATCCGAAGATAAAGACGGGAATAACACATTCTTTCTCCACTGGCTTTTATTTCGGGTTTATCCTGTGACTGTGCCCTTTGCCCCTTTATTTACGGACTGAACTGCGCCATTCGGAATGCCCTATTCTTGCAGTCTTTAGCTCTCCGTCGTGTGTTCCCCGCACACATCTGCCTAGAGATATTTGTATACAGTGTTTCTTCAGTTCGCTGTGAGGTGCATACAGAAGTTGCGTTATGATGTACGAAAGTTGCAGTGGTCGCGCAGCTCACACGACTGCTAACGTGCATTAGCTAGCGCGCACGAGTTCGCAAACGAGCCGTCTTATCCTCGAAAGTATGAAAACCGTTTGTATTCGCTGTTGACAGTCTGTATGCGGTGTCGTCGGGTCAAAATGACACAGAGGGAATGACATAAGCTAGCATACACATGGAGTGACCGTTTCTGTTTCGACCGCATCCGACTGAAGCGGCGGTATTTGTATGTTCGGTGACACTTCGGTGACATTAGCGTCACTGTCAGCTCGTTTGTCGATTTCGCGCGGGTTTTATTCTTCTTTTATTGCGTTTTGTAACCGCTTGGCTGAAGGGTAACTTGTGCTGGAGTTTGTGTTGGAGGGGCGTTTACCGTGTTGAAGCTAGCAGAAGCTTTTTGACGGGTAGATCACGGGCTGTCGGGAGTTTGACAAGCAGCTTATGTAATGCTGGCGATTCCCCGCTCGACCTCAAAAGACGAATAAACAGCGAGTATTTCGAGTGCGGCGAAGTTTATTTCGTGACACGAATTGTATGCGTCGTCATTACGGCGCATTTATTTTTTTCGTGAGTTGTTTTTGCGACTCGCTGCTGTTGAAACACTGTCGAAGCTGCAGCGTGTCTTGTAAAATCTATTGACCATGCGGGAAGTTCAACGAAAAACTATTGCGAACACCATATAAACGCTTGAACAGCCTTGGACTTGTACAGAAATGCATTTTTCGTCATAAATCTTGTAGAGGTAAGTCTGTCTCATGTACTTGGGGTCATTTGCTTTCCATGCTTTGTGAATGCAGAGTGCATTTTTGCAGTTGCATACCATCTGCACACGTTTTTCTTGCTTAAACGAGTATATACCATGACATTTCGAATGTTAACCTATATAGCTGCTGCTATAGCCTTAAATTATGTTTCAAAGCTTCTCCTGCTGCCTTAAAATTTTGCGTCATTTGGTCACCCCGTGCCTTTTAATGTTTAAACCTTGCCCTCAGACTTGTTTTCGCTTCTCGTTCAGTCGTTTAGTTTATATTCGCGTTCTGTTTGACATTTGTGTAGGTTTAGCAAGCTTTAATGCACATTAAGCGGTTTGTCAGACTGAAGTTCGTTTTGGACGCAGTAGCCGAGCTCGACCGACAGGTGGCAGCACTGCGGTGCATCGACTAATGCGTTTGAAGGATTTGAGTTTTAATGTCTCTACGCGCCTCAAGCCTTCATTATCTGAGCAAACAATCGCCTCATCAAGCTCCATTTTGTGGGATGAGTTTGAATGCGTTGCACTAGTATTTCTAGAACTACAGAATTTATTAATTCTGTAATGCACACAGTTAATCCAGATAAGTTGATAGGAGGAAAACAAAAAACAAAAACAAAAACAAATGCACGTACAAGGGTCAAATACAGCTTGAATGGTTGCTTGGCTGAAAAGTCTGCGAAACCCTTTCATTATATCACCCCAAGAAAGCTTTTGTGTCGGTATCTGCATAGAAATGTAGTTTCATATCATATTATTTCATTCCATTAGGAGCTGAGAGGAACTCCATGTGGGAGTTCTCTCCAGACATACAACGTTCAAAGTGTGAATCTGTAATATTTTCAGAATAACTTGCCATCATGCTGAAGGAAACTGTACTTTTCCTTCCGTTTTCTTTTCTGTTTGTTTACATCTGTCTTATTTTTTACTTCATTGATATATAAACTAAATTTGACCTCTTTCTGTCTGTACAACAGGATTGGGATATGGATCGTGGGCTAAAACGTAGCAGTAACAGTGCTGAGAATTTAACTTTCGGGGATTGTATCGAGAGAGGCCTCCTGCCTGATATTGGTGTCAGTGTGCCTGATTTAAAAACGTCAAAGGATTTCTCAAACGGACTGAGCGGTAGTGACGCGCAAAGAAGTCTCTCAATGGCAGATCCATCCTTAATGGGACGTAACATCCAAGAACCAGATGTTAAGGCATTTAAACCTTTCAGAATGCAGCACCAGCAAAAGGTAAAAGAGTCCCTCAACATTGGGGAGAGCTTTTCGCTCTTGGACGAGAGCATTGCGGACTTAAATCGTGGTTCTGGCATCCAGGCCCCTGACACTTTTAGAATGAAAATGGAGGAGTTCACCCCCTTGGAGAAAGAGAGGCTGGACTTTCCATCCTATGGCCACCCGGATAAGGAAATGGATGGTAACGAGAGAGTGATTGGAGACAACAACATTGACATCCTTAAGGATCTGGACTTACCCGACTCCCTGTCTGACCTGAATGAGTTCTACGTTGCCGACGAGGCTGCCTTTCTCTCCTCGTTGGCAGTGGATGATGCCCTGCTGGGAGAGAGCAACTTGCTGAAGGATACCAGCCCTGTTGTCACTGGCAACAGTGCAGCCTGTACAAATGTGAACGGCACGGGGAAACGGCAGCAGATGGTGGAAGCCAGTGTCAACATGCCGGTCATAAAGACAGAGAAAGACGCAGACTTTATCCAGCTGTGTACACCGGGTGTCATCAAACAGGAAAATGAGAGGCGGAGCTACTGTCAGTTGTCAGGGATGGGTGGGTCTCACGGTGGGCCCACCACTTTAGGAGATATGGGTGGACAGGGATACCACTATGGAGCCAACGCAGCCTCAGCTGTGAATTTACCAGATCAGAAACCTCCTTACGGCCTGTTTCCTCACATGCCCACCTTAAGTGACGCCTGGGTTCGAGGAAATGGATTTGGAGATCCGTCTGGGATGCACAGAGCCAATGAGACCGTACTTCCGTCCAGCTATCCATACAGCAGGTAGGAATGATGTTCAAAGGCTGTTGAATGAGCAGCTTTATGGTTGTAATGAACGACAGAAGAGATAAATAACGAATAATTTGCTCTAAAATGAAAGGAGGCTGAGGTAGTGCACGTTATTCTGCAGATTTGCATGTTTTGAAAACAGTCACCACTGCCGTGGAATACTTCTGGGAATTTTAAATTGTGATTTCCAGACCTGAAAAAGTGAAGGAAATCAATGCAATCTTTTCTGAAGTAAATATAAATTTTGTAGTAGTGTTGAGCAAAAATATTTCATTAGCTGATGAAATTGTGGCTTTTATGGGAAACCCTTCTCCAAAGGGGGCATAGAAAGCTTCAGAACTCAAGGAGTTTTACAAGTTATAATTTAGAGAATTTTAAACATTTTACTTTTTTAGTTCTCAGCTCTAAAATATTTCTCAGGATATGATTTGAGTGTAATCTCAAATATAATGATCCCCATGCAGTCAAGTCAGCCAGGAAATGCTTTGAGTGGATTCTGAGCATTTTTTCAAAAACCTGACCACGAAACGTCTCATAACTGTATGATATTTGATAAAGCTGTTGTTTACAGCTTTAATTAGCTTTATCAGCACGTGTGCTGGTCTGCTGCTTCTCCCAGGAGCCCATGCGTGCTGATCTGTATTGGTGCTTTGCCTGTCCAAAGGAAACACATGGGCCTCACGGAGCTCCCTTGGGCCCAGAACGGCACACATGCGCTCTTCTCTGAGCCCGGTTTCAGGAGGCTCTCAGCATCAATAACAACATCGACCACTGTTGCTGATGTGATATTGTTTTTCGGTGAATGTGGAAAGGACTATGAGTCATTATAGCTCAAAATTCCCTGAGTACTGGAAATAATATTAAGTGTGTCCATACTCTCGACCAATATTACTTGGGGTCGGGTTTTCTAGGCTGAGGTATATGAGATTATACGCCGTGGCAGATCCTGAAAGATATGGACTTTGAATGACCCCGCAGCTATTCTTCCGTTCATGTTTCTGATTTGTACATGCCATGGTAAAGTGTAAAATTGCGACTCGCTTGTTATTTGATGTTTTGTTATTGGTTTCCTATCCAACTCTGTCCACCGTGCCAGTCTCATTTGCGCAAGAGAAACCTTTAAACCTTTTCCCAATGGCTGAATGTTAATCTGGCAGTCTACTTAGAAAGACAAGTTAGAGATATCTAGGTCAGCATGTTTCTCCCGCTAAACCAACTTGGACGGTTTAGTGCTGTGTTAGGGGAAACTTATCAGTGTTAGTTACCTGAAATTTCACGCGACTCATTTTTGTGGATACATCTTGGTTATTTTTACAGTGTTTACATGGTAGCACTACATTAATATTCCTCACACATTCTGGTTGTACTTTCTTAAACCTTTTACACAGCGTTCAGTTTAATAAACAGACTCTGTTCTACTTTTATTTTTAAGCAATTTCAGCCTTAGGTATGCTTTTTTTTGCTATTGCTTTTTTTAGAGATTTTGTTCTTATTAAGATACTTGAATTTAAAGTTTCGAAATTTCCCTGATGCACACTGATCGAATGCATTCAAAATGTAACCAACAGCAAAGCTGTCGTCATAATATTTGCATACTGAATTACATTTCGTGATTTGTGTACTGCATAATTGGTCGTCTTCCTTGCATATTTAAGCCATTTATAGCTCTCTTTACACTGCATGTTTCCAGTGGCAGAAAACAAGACCCGTTGACTGTCATGATAACAACAAAATGACTCTGATGTGGAATTTCATTTACACAGAGCCAAAACCTAAAAAAAATAAATAAATAAAAAATAAATAAAATCATAAGATTTTTTCAGTGCCTTGCAGGCACTAGTATTTTGTTCAGGAAATGCTAAATCTACTTTTCTCTTCTTCTTTTTTTTAAAAATGTAATAATTTTGGAAAAATGTATTAGATTAGAGTCTTAATTTGTAGATCCTATAGAAATGTTTGATATCTTTTTGTCCAAAGGATTTATCAGTCATGCAGGCTCTTTTTCTGAAGGTCAGGAATGTGGTGCAGAAAAGTAATGAGAAATCAAACATTCCATAAATTCTCATTCACATGTAACGGGTCAGATAAAATGTGGGCAGTACTGATCTGTGGATCAAGTTAAAATAATAGATTTTCACAGCATTTATTATTATTATTATTTTATGTTTATTTAGTTCAATATATGTACATGCAATGCTTAAAGGCTCCTATTGCTTGTGCATTTTTTTCTGGTTTTGGTATATGTCCTATTGATAAGACCAGTAATGTTAAAAAATAGCCAATAGCCTTTAGTTTTCCATAGAAGTGCCATAGAAGTCATAAATATTTTGGTGTATTTCTCATGGAAGAGAATGACTATACATTTTTTTAGCGTAAACATGATTTAGGCAACTATGCTTGTGCACTACCAGTTAAGAAAAAAAAAAAAAAAACATCTTAAGATCTTACACTGCTCTGCTTTTCACATTTTTAAATGCAAAAATGTATTGTGTGAAAGTGCTGTATGGCACTTGATTTCTGGAGCATTAAAGGTGGAATTGCTGGCAGTTTTCGTGTTTACATAATAGCAACACCGCCTATACAAGAGTTTTTCTCATACAGATATGATTTCGTATAATAAAAACTGGCTTCAGGGCCTACGTGCACTTTTGTAACCAGTCAGTTATGTTCTTTGCATTACACTGTGCATATGAACGCTGTTTTGTTCAGAATTAAAACATTATGCACTTTTCTGAACAGACACTCATGCAGTCCTATTGCTTTGAATAAACAGTTTAACGCAGTGCATGATTTAGTTTAGATTGCACTTTCCTGTGGGTTTAGGAGACCGACCAGTTGCATTTTCCGCTAAAATCAAATATAATTACTAAAAAAAACATTAGTCATATTTAAGTACATAATTTTAGTCTCATTTTTCAACTGTTTTGACAGTCCTAGTGCTTTTTGATCTCAGCGTTAGACGTTAGTACAAACAGCCCTTTAATGTACACATGCACCACAAGTAGGAAACAAGCATTATTTTGAAAAATTGGTGCCACTGAGTAATGTTTGACTTAGGCTTAGATTTGTTGACTCTGGCAGTTTCTTAAATCACACCTTTGATAATCTTTAATGCCAACGTCTCGTATCTCAGGTTTGTTTCGACTTGTTTTCTGATCCAAGAATCAATGGAATTTCCAGCAGCGGGCCTCATTTCCAGTAGCTTTCTCTCATACTACAGCCGAAAGAAATATCTTGTCCATACCGGTCCGTTCTGCTCTCTTTCCCGAGGGCAACATACCGGCATGCTTGTGGCTTTAATTTACGTCGACGGCGGGTGATGCAGGAACACAGTGGTCTCTGACTGCATTTAATTTCAATATTAATTCATCCCAGTTGGAAGAGATTCTCTGGAAAGATCAAGGACAGTCAAGTCTTCTGCAAACAGGTCAAACAGTAGTTTACAGCTGCTGGAATTCTAATTAATAAATATTTAGAAATGGATCAGTGCAAATTATATTTCTACATCTGATAATAATTAGTTGAAAGGGATAGTTGACCCTAGAAAACCCTAGGTCCCAAAGGGAATATTACTTTAGAGATCAACAAATAATAATGTTTGCATGTGCTAATTCTGTAAACTAAGACAAAAGGTTTTGATTGAAAGCATTTATTTATTGTTAATTAATCAAATACCATTTACAGTATTGCAAAAAAAACTTTTGTTAGTCAATTACAAAAAAAACGTATAGTCCAAAGTATAGCAATTAAATGTAATAGTTAAGGCTCTGCTGATATTTTTAACCTTGAATACTGTAGAATATTGTACCAAATGGGAATGTCGCCTATATAGTTAGCAACATTATTATTTTTTTTTTTCCTAAAGAAAAATGCTTCTGAATGAATCAATATTTAATCCACTTGTGTAATACTGTGTACTATACTCTGAAAAATTTCATACTGTTGCAACCCTACGAAGAAAATAAAAATTATTTATAGGTTTTCAACGACATTAGGATGTGTAAGCCATAGCAGAATGTAAATATTTTATATACATTTATATTTATATAATATTTATTGTAATTATCTGGCAAACCTCCAAATTGTGTTCATCAGTAATTGACTGTATATAATATCTACATGTAATAATCACATGTAGAGATTCTTTCTGGTGAATAATGAGTGTCAGTTGTAAGTGTCAGGCTTTGTGTTGAATGCAGTCACATGACACAACAAACCCCTGCTGATTAGTTTAATTTCACTTCTAGAGGGTGTGGTTGTACTGCAGAACTCTCCAGCTCCACCCATGGGAAAAGCCATTATGTGTGTGTAATATTTGATAGTTCCAAAAGTTTCATTAATTATAAATAGGCCAGTCTTTAGTGTCTTTAAAATTACACTTTAAAATGACTTTTTATTGTTTTTCCTCTCTCATTTCATTATTTATTACAGCTCTATAATCCAGTATGTGCCTTAGAATGACATAAGCAGTTTGCATGTTTTGAAAGCAGATGAAGACCGTTTCTGATTGAAAATGAAACTGCACTGAACACTGGCCCAGTTTAAAGAAGACTGAGTCAGGAAAACGGTTGCATAAGTGCGTAATTAGTGTTTCATCTGAAGTTTTGACTTCACACTTTCAAGCACACTCTTACATTTCTCCTGCACTTGAACTTATCGTACGATAGCCATGAAATGTTTGGTATTATTTTGCCTTGCAAGTGAAAGTACAGAACTGAATTTAATGCTAATTTTCAAGCTGTTGACAGGAGTGCTGTTTGTTTTTTATTATTATTATTTTTTATTGTCAGATTTTGGCCTTTTTCATTTCTGTTGCAAATAAACTGTGGAGAGGAGACAATAAATGATGGGAAAATTGGATCAGAAAATGTTCCAAGCCATATTTGAACTTGCAGGCTGTGTGAGCACCACAACTCACTTTGTCCAACCCCTAAGCCAAGCCTTCGAATATGTGACCCTGGACCACAAAACCAGTCTTAAGTAGAACAGATATATTTGTAGCAATAGCCAAAAATACATTTTATATTGATTTTTTTTTTTTTTTTTTTTTTTTTTAAATGCCAAAAATCATTAGGATATTAAAGGAGAAGTCCACTTACAGAACAAAAATGTACAGTTAATTTACTCACCCCCTTGTCATCCAAGATGTTCATGTCTTTCTTTCTTCAGTCGATAAAAAATTATGTTTCTTGAGGAAAACATTTCAGGAATTATCCCCATATAATGGATTTCAATAGTGCCCCCAAGTGTGAACTTCCAAAATGCAGTTAAAAAGCAGCTTCAGATGGCTCTAAATGCTCACAGCCGATGAAGAAGGGTCTTATCTAGCAAAACGAGTGGTCATTTTCGAAATGAATTGACAATTTATATACTTTTTAACCTCAAACGCTCATCTTGTCTAAGTCTGCTTGAACTGTTTTTTTTCCAGCCAATACAGTTAGGGTATGTCAAAAAACTCCCATCTCATTTTCTTCCCCAACTCCAAAATCGACTCCAAAACCGGCCCATGGTTTACAAAGTGAACATGCGAAGTAGATCAAACGAGACGGGAGTTTTTTGACATACCCTAACTGCATTGACCGCATTGAACCGGAAAAAAAAAAAACAGAGTTCACGCAGACTTAGACAAGACGAGCATTTAGGGTTAAAAATTATATAAATTTTCAATTTGTTTTGAAAATGACTGATCATTTTGCTAGATAAGACCCTTCTTCATCGGCTGGGATCGTTTAGAGCCATTTGAAGCTGCATTTAAACTGCATTTTGGAAGTTCACACTTGGGGGCACCATTGAAATCCATTATATGGGGATAATTCCTGAAATGTTTTCCTCAAGAAACATAATTTGTTATCGACTGAAGAAAGAAAGACGTGAACATCTTGGATGACAAGGAGGTGAGTAAATTATCTGTACATTTTTGTTCTGGAAGTGGACTTCTCCTTTAAGTAAAGATCATGTTCCATCAAGATATCTTATAAATTTCCTACAGAAAATGTATCAAAATGTAATTTTTGATTAGTGATACGTATTGCTAAGAACTTAATCTGGACAACTTTAAAGGCAGTTTTCTCAGTATTTTTATTTTTATTATTTTTTTTTTTTTTCACCCTCCCATTCCAGATTTTGCCAAATATTGTCCTATCCTAACAAACCATGCATCAATGGAAAGCTAGTTTATTCAGCTTTCAGATGATGTATAAATCTCACATATATGATGAAGTTTAACTGTGTCACTGATCAAGGAAACAATTAAAATAATTAAATTCTATATTCATTACTCATTAATTTCCACCTCTGACATATTCCACAGTCTGAGTATACAGCTATTTGTGTTCAATTCTGGTGCACCGTAATTTTTTTCACATATAATGTGATGCACTTAAAAGGAAGTTGATATTATTTCAAAATCTTGTTGTGTGAGTCTGATTTCTGTCTGCTGTACTGTAATATGTTGCTGGCCGTCTGCCCTGATCATTTGTAATCCAGCGTTGGTTCTTAGAATGAGGAGATCACCGGCCATCTGGTTAAAACTGTTTATATATATATATATATATATATATATATTTTGTTTTCTCCTTTTTTTAAAGTTTTAAAGGAAGAAACATTAGCTTCAGTATTTATGTCATAATGATGCATGTCCTGCGTGAAGCTGACTAGTGCTGCGAATGTGTACTTGACCCTGTGGTAATAGGGGTTAAAACCCAACAGATGTGGGGCAAAACTTTTCTGCAAGGCACATTGCTAGGAAAGGACTCTTTGATGTAAAGCGCTTTTCTAAGAAATCCTGTTGTACAGTACAAAATGACAAAGGGAAATAGTACAGTTTTCAGAACAGTGGAATGTGGGTCACAGCAGTGCCACCAACAAACACACATCCGTTCGTCACTGCCTGTCTCACTCTGCTTATGCAGTGCAGTACTTATTCAGCAAGAACAGGGCACCACTTGCACTGAAACTGATGCAAATGCAGTGTGCAGACTGTGACCTTTCTAAAACAAAGTGAACTAAGGCCTTAACTCAAAAAAGAAACTGAAGTTGAAACAGGACTGGGGCTGTGAAGCTCTAAAATAAAAATAACAATAGAGTATATTAAATGACTAAATGTCTTTCTTCAGAAAAGATTTTTTGAAATTTTTTCATGTTATCTCCGTTTAACGCCTAATAAAATAGTGTTTGTATACGCAGCGCTGTTTTATTTACAGGAACAACCATGGTAACTGCTGTATTGCTTGTCCAGAAGCGCCCATCTGCAGCCTTTGTTGCTGTCAGTGTTATGAATTTTAACCGTTTAATGGAAAAATTAGTCGTAGCACACATATCTTTGCTTAGTTTGTGTGTGTGTGTATATTCTGACTTTTGGAACTTATTTTGGTAATTTTGGTAAAATACTAAGTTTATGTATATTTGCTGAACAGATACAGCTACTGTATACTATGGAAGTCAGTTTCTGCCACTAAATAAAAAAGCTAATTGCTACTTTTTTAACGCCAATCAGGCGTTTTTCTCACAGTTGCGAGTTTACATCTCACAATTCTGACTTTTTTCTCAGAATTGCAAGATTTAAAGTTGAAATTCTGAGGAAAAAAAAGTCAAAATTGTGAGATTTAAACTTAAAATTGTGAGGCGTAAACTTGCAGTTCCAAATTATAAAGTCAGAATTGAATTATTTAAATGCAACTGTAAGAAAATATTTTTTTTTGAGAAAAGTCAGTTTATAAAGTTTGTCTTGCAATTCTATTTCTCACAGTTGTGAGTTTATATCACAATTCTCACTTTATAACTCGCAATTCTAAATCTGTATCTTGCAATTCTGAAAAAAGTCAGAATTATGAAATGTTAACTCACAATTGCGAGAAAAAAGTCAGAATTGTGAGATATAAACTTGCAGTTGCAAGTTGTGAGTCAGAATTGAGTGATTTAAATGCAACTAAGAATTTTTTTTTTGTGAGGAAAAAAGTCAGAGTTGCAAGTTTATATCTTGCAATTTTGACTTTATAACTCACAATTGCGAGTTCACACAGTTCTGAGAAAAAAGTCATAATCTCATAATTCTGACTTTTTTTCCTCAGAATTGAAAGACAGACTCAGAATATTGCTTTAGAAACTCACAATTGCGAGAAAAAAGTCTGAATTGTGAGGAAAAAGTCCGAATTGTGAGTGTGTATCGCACAGTTCTGACTTTATTTCTCGCAAATGTGAGTTTATATCACAATTCTGAGAAAAAAGACAGAATTATGAAATTCTGACTTAACAACTCGTAATTCTTAGTTTTATCATGTACTTCTGAGAAATTGTGAGAAAAAAAGTCAGAATTGTGCAATTTAAACTCGCAATTCTGAGAAATAAAGCCAAAATTGCGAGACAAACTTACAGTTGAGAGCTGTAAAGTCAGAATCGAGTGATTTAATTGCGATTGTATGAAAAAAAGTGTTTTTTTTCTCAGAATTGAACTTTACAACACAGAATTGTGAGTTTGTATTGTGCGGTTCTCAGAAAAAAATATATTCTGACTTTATTTCTTGCAATTGTGAGTTTATATCACAAAATTCTGACTTTATATCTCGCAATTTCAAGAAAAAAAAAAACGACATTTGTGAGATAATATGTCGCGATTACCTTCTTGTTTTTTTTAATTCGGTGGCAGAAACAGGCTTCCATAGTAAACAGTCATGGTGCCCATTTAATTTTGATTGTATGAGAAACTGAAGCCAGGATGTTCTTCAGAAATTCAAAACTGTAATTTTTCCTGAAAGAGACAAAGTCATATAGGAATTCGGTGAATACAGATTTTTGGGGTGGACTATTGCTTTAAGACCTTCATTCTTGATTTGCTCTTCAAGTGGGAGTCCTTGGCCTGATTTCCTGGCTCCAGCAGAAGCATCTACCCTCCCCTCAATATGAATGGAGGAGGAGTCGAGCTGTACTGTAAGTGGGCCTGGAGCCAGCTGGACTAAAGTTGCGACTTCACCCTCAAGCTTGATGAATTCCTCCCCTCTCACTTGTTTGTTTTGCGTTTTCCAGGAGCTTGGGTTGGATTTGCTCTTGGGTGCTGAGTTATTACAGTCTGCAGAAGGCAGTACCTGAGTCCCCTGGAAATCTCATCGACTCTTCAGCACTTTTCAATACACATTCATTATGTGTTTTTTCAGCTGTTCACACATGGAATTGTGGCTGATTGCTATATACACACAAGCTGTGTTTTTTTTACCAGATTTAAAACCCAATCTAGAGATTTGTGCTTAGACGGGTGTCATCTGCACTTAGCAAGGAAATGTACAGCAGGATAAGGCTGGGCAAGAGAAAACAAGGAAGAATCATGTTATTTGGACTGGATTACCTTGCAAAGATCAAACCCTTAAGAGGTTAATTAAACAAATTAAACTTTGAGCTTCTTTCTGGAAAAAAAAAAAAAAAAAAAAAAGACCTGTAAAAGTTTTATGTAATAATGCAAAATGCTGCCGTATATAATCAAAATGAAAAATAAGACTCTTTCTAACGAACTTGATATTTGAGGCATAGCATACTGTGGTCACTGTTTTTTTTTTTTTGTAAAGCTGATATCAATATCTAGAGAGCAGTGCAGCTGATAGCCAGCATATTTCCAGTATGACATGCAATGATATTATTTAAAATATAGTAACCATTTGTTTGTGCATTTAAGTCAGATGAATGTCCTTCAATTATAATAAAATATCAATGTGGCGAGCATTTTATGAAAAAAAAAAACACTTAACATTGTAACACTGCTAACATTTCACACAAAGACATTTGTTAGGTTTCAGATAGGGCAGTTCATGAGCATTTCACCGTTTCATTTGAGAAAAGCTATGATCATATCAAACTCACACTGAAAGTTAAAGGTCTTCACAGCAACCTGTCAAAATAAGAGTCCTGTTTAACATGAAGAAACTGTGAGACAGAAATATAGGACTATTTAATGATAGTGCAGCTTCTACTACTATTTTTACTAATTATATTATTAGAATATTTACCAGAAAAAAAAAACCGAATAAATAAAAATGTAAAAGCAGAAAACAGTATTTCTAAAAAAGGGAAATACAATAATGAATTGTTGTTGTTGTTGTTATTGTTATTGCTATTATTATCATTATTATTATTATTATTATTATTATTATTATTATTATTATTTTATTATTATTTTTTTAATAAATTATAAACTATAATAAAAACAATTAATTTGATTCTTTTGATTATTAAAGTTTAATGAAATCTAAATTAAAATGGAATCCAGAAAATTAATGGAAAACAGAATTGGGTAAAAATAAAACTGAATTTGTGGGGAAAAAAATAAAGCGTATTTCAAATGTAATTTTTGTTAAACTAAACTTTTTTTTTTGCTAAACTTTTGTTTATATTATTAGAATATTTACCAGAAAAAAAAAATACCAGAAAACAATTTAAATACAGAAAACAGTATTTCTGAAAAAAAGGTAAATACAATAATGAATTATTATTTTGCTAAACTAAAATTTTTTACTAAACTTTTGTTACTAATTATGTTATTAGAATATTAACCAGAAAAAATAAATAAATAAATAAATAAATAAATAAATAAATAAAATTACCAGAAAAATGTAAATACAGAAAACAGTATTTCTGGAAAAAAAAAGTAATTACAATAATGAATTATTATTGTAGTTTATGTTTTTTTTTTGTTTTTTTTTTTATAAAATGAATTTATTAGATTCTTTTGATCATTAAAATGTAATGAAATCATTAAAATGGAATCCAGAAAATTAATGGAAAACAGAATTTGGTAAAAAAATAAAACTGAATTTGTGGGAAATATATAAACAGAACAAAATAAACAAACAAAACAAAACAAAACAAAAAAAAAAAAACATAATTTGGCCCCATGTTTCTAAAGTAAAAGCAGAATGAACTGAGGAAAAATATTAAATAATGAAAGATCTTTTTAAAATTTAATTAATTAATTTGTTTATTGTTACTGTAATTTAAATTTCAATAAAACGACAACAACAATACCAATAGATCTTTATCTTTACCACAATACATTTCACCAATTTCACATTTTGGATGTGATCTTCCAGGGCTCTTTTGGCATCTGTATATATTTACTAGATAAAACTACATGCTTTTTGATATTTAGTATTTCCTTGAGTAATTGGATTTCTTCTCTCCATATTTGCTAGAACAGACAGAGATAGCTACTGTAACTAAAGAGGGCAGGACTTAGCAGTAGTGTTTTTTTTTTTTTTTTTTTTTTTTTTTTTTTCTTTTCTGATTTTCTTTTTCGTGGGGATTTGTAAAGCGATTTGCACACCCTTAATAGAAATATTACACACCGATTTAAAAGGGACAAATTTGGACTATTTTGGTTGGGGCCAATCCATATGAAGTAGAACGGCAGAATTATTGGATGTATAAAGAAAAAGCCGTTAGTAGGACATGCTCCATTGCAGGCTGTTATAGCTTTTATTGCTTTTTAATGTACAGCCATTTAAAGTAAAAGCTCTCGGGGACTGTACTGTACATCTGATATGTTTTGATTTGTTTAAACTTAATTCAAAGCTCACTTGTCCTTGCACGTAGTACACTAGCAGTCACTTAAAAAGGTTAAAAGCGTCTGTTAATCAGCAACTAACTCAATCGCTTTCCATCACACAGAATGTTATTTCTCTTGTTCTCCATCCATTTGCCGTTCAGGCCTCTGCTTATTTTGTGGCTTCTGTCACGTGTAATTATTGCAAAGGTTCAGTCCTATCCTGTTAAGGGTGAATTTTGGAAATTTTGCACTGCTGTGCTTGACCTCTGAATGGTAAGAGCAACATTCAGCCCCTAATTACACTCCACTTAGCTTTGTTTTCTTACCGCTAAATGAGAGATGTTTTCTCTGCAAAATTAGTTTTCCTCTATTTGCATCAGAAGTAGAAACTAAATTGCACCTGCACCATAACAAGCACATCTTTGACTGGAAAAAAAAGTAATATGAATTTTTTTTCTCTTTAAGAAATGAAACCACTTTGAACCAGCCACTAAACAGATTTCCTCATATATGTGTGTGTCTATATATATATATATATATTTTTTTTTTTTTTTTTAATAAGAAATATTAATTATAATTATTATATTATAATTACAATTATTATTATTATCATCATTTTATAATCTTAATCTCTACTGCCATTAAAAGTAGAAAATAAATTGCAGCTGGACCACAAAAAGTATATCTTTGACTGAAAAGAAAAAAAGAAATATTAATTTTTTAATTTATTCATTCATTTGTTCATTTACTATAAAAAAATTAAGCCACTTTAAACCAGCCACCAATAAAAATGTATCTGATCTGGTTTTAATTATTATTGTTGTTGTTGTTGTTATTATTTTATGTGTGTGTGTATACAGTACATACACTCCTGAACAAAATCTTAAGACCAGGGGAAACATTAAAATTATTCGCATTTCGCTCTGGTGGATCATAACCAGGTTGTAAGTACTGCTTCAAAATGGCAAAAGAGGAAACGGAAGCAAGAGCCAAAAAATAGAGAGTAGGCAATTTATGGAAAACTGAAGAAAACTCCAACAGGCTGTTCATCAGCTGATCATAGCCCATGAAGACCATAGCCCAAAAAAGCCCCCACAACAGAACTAAAATTGTTGTTGATTACTTCAAGCATTCATTTTGGCATGCTTGATGTGACTGTTTCCAAGAGGCTGGTGGGAATGTGTGGTCCATGTGCTGAAGATGGCTGCTTGAAGAGCATCCACGGTCTGGAACTGACATATGATTTTGTAAACTTCCCTTGCCATCCATCCCCAAACGTTTTCAATGGGATTTAGATCAGGGGAACACGCAGGATGGTCCAAAAGAGCGATGTTATTCTCCTTAGTCAGGTGGGCATCATAAACTGCAGCGTTGTCCTGTTGAAAGGCCCAGTCATTACAGCACGGACGAGGGCCCTCAGTCAAGAGGGATGCCTGCTGCAACATGTCCACGTAGCAAGTGGCCGTTTGACGCCCCTGCACAACCCAAAGCTCCATTTTCCCATCAAAGGAAAGAGCACCCCAGATCATGATGAAGCCTCCTCCTCTGGGCCCTATGAAATCCGTTTTATTTTTTCCCAAATTCCGTTTTTTTTCCGTTTTAATTTTTCACAATTCCTTTTTAATGGTAAATTAAATTTTATTAATCAAAGAGCATGTCTAATTAATTAAATATATTTAATTTCACGTCAATTTAATAAAGGTTTGACAAAAATGACGTTTAGGGCCTTAGGAAATGTTTTATTTTTTTCTCACCATGTTTTATTGTTATCAAATTCTGTGTTTTAGCATGTTTAATTATTTGAATGCATACTTAATTTATTCGAATTTATTCTTAGCCTTATGAATTTTTTTTTTTTTACCCTCAGAAATTCTGTGTTGTGTATTTTAAATTTTCTGGTTATCAAATAAAGGCATAAAACATTAATTAATCTTTTAATTATTGAAAATTAAGCAAACTTTTTTTTGGCAAACAAAGGGGAATTTACTATTAAAATTAAAACATGGAAGAGATGTTGTGTGATTACACCCTAGAAAATAATGTTTGTTTTATTTTAGTAGTAGTAGTAATAGTAGTAATATATTTCTGGCACAATGTCTTTAAGTTAAACCGGACTTTTATTTTGACAGGTTGCCGTGTCTACCTTTACATTTCTGTGTGTATATGATGTGATACGAGTTTTCCTAAAATGGGTCTACCACTTGACTTTTTTTGTCCCGTAACTCACCGGATCTTTTGAGAAATGTAAAATGCAGTCTTACTGCGTCCACCTCAGTAGTGATGGCGCATTGTGCGTGCAGCTCAACAATCCTGCCACGTTCAAAGACAGAAAGCCTTTTTGCCTGTGCCATCAGGAGGTCATGACAGTGTGACTGCCTGAAGAACAGTGATATGAAAGCCATATTTTTTGCACAGATTTTAACTTTTTAAGGCTATGGTCTTAAACTTTTGATCAGCTGATGAACAGCCTGTTTGAGCTTTCCTCAGTTTTCTATAAATTGCCTACTCTCTATTTTTTTGGCTTTTGCTGTTTCTTCGTTCGCCATTTTGAAGCAGTACTTACAACCGGGTAATGATCCACCAGCATGAAATGCGAATACTTGTAATGTCTGGTCTTAAGATTTTGTTCAGGAGTGTATATAGTTACTAATTGAATGACATGATAAAATTGTGATATTACGCTGCAAAAATACATTAATTAAAGTTAATTAAAAATGAAATTAAAATGAATCAAAATAATATTAGTAATAATAGTAATAATAATAATTATTATTATTATTAGAATTATAATCTTAATCTCTATTTGCATCAAAAGTAGAAACTGAATTGCACCTGCACCATATCTTTGACTGGAAAAGAAAAAAAAAAAAAATTATTATTATTATTATTATTATTTTTTTTTTTTGGTGAAAACATATATAAAATACAAAAATAATAATATTACAACCCTGTTTAGAATCCAACATAAGAAAGCCATTCTAAACACATACCACAGTGGCCAGGGCAAAAATGTATTTATTGTACAAATAAAATAATATGACCAACAATACAAAACAGCACTTAATATATTTAAACATAACCAAATCATAAACAAAGACTGGTGAGCTAACCAATTTAAACTACAACTTACTCAAGAGTTAAGAAAACGTCCTGTCTCCCCAGGAAGAAATCAAACACAACAAAATCTTCTGGGTCAGCTCACTTACCTATGCTTTCTATGTACTCCGCAGTAGCTAAACAAACAATCACTCACCATCCTTTAAAAAAAGAGAAACCATAATGAAAACCAAAATCAAACACAAAACAGGGTTCACAGGGCAAGCCGCCACTGAAGTGCCACCAGCAGCTTTTAAATAGGCAGAGGCTTCAGGTGTTTGTACTAGTCTCCACCCCCATCCAATTAGCAGCTGCACTCAGCAAAGAAAACAGAGAAAGAGCAGGGGCTCGTAACAAATAATAATAATAGTCTTAATCAGTATTCTATTAAAAGATGTAAACATCCTTAACATAGAAGCAAATGGTGAAATTGCTTTAAAAGTAAAGCTTTTTTTTTTTTTTTTTTAAAGAATATATTATTTTAATTTCCCATTGCCAGATTTTTTCTTGTTTAAACCAGATGTTTATGCTTAGAAAAGACATATTCATTCTAGGGCTGGGCGATAATTCGATAATGATAATTATCACGATATAATTTTCCTTGATAAAACGATATAAAGAGTTTGTTAAATGTTCGACATAATTTTTATGTGCCAAAAGCGGAACGAAACAGCGTGACTCATTTGAACCGCTCCGCCCGGACCGTTTATCCGCTCGGACCAAAGTTCAAACTGGCGCGTTGTGCGAGCCTCACTAGAGAAGATGCATTTATTTATCTCCATGCGGCATGAGCCGTGGATTTACTGTAGTAACACTCACTGCACCATGGTATTGTGGCAGCAATGTGGGATATTCACATTGAATTTTATTAAAGGAGTAATGGTATATAATTCTAATATGTATGCATTTGTGATTAAGCTATAGCATGTGTGCATTTATAGTGAATGGTTTTAGACTACAGTTTTTCATACAAATAGGCTACCTATAAAACCATGTAGTTATACAGGTACCATTATGTGTGGTTTTAACTGTGTTTATCATGATTTAAAATGTATACTTGCTACTATGGTAGACCAATGCTTAATTAAAAAAAAAAAAAAAAACTGGGTCAGAATAAATTTAACCATATAAAACTGAGGTTGCTACAATTTTTACAGATGTTACTGATTGATAACGGACAAAAATGTACCTCTGCATCCTCAAGCTACTATAAAAAGTGCATTTCTAAGAGACAAAAAAAAGTGATATTATTATTATTATTATTATTATTATTATTATTATTATTATTATTAAATTAATTATTTAAGTAAATTAATTAATAAAAAAATGTATGGTCTGGTTTCTATAACTTTCACTTTGGAGCAAAAATATGACTTTAAACTTGGAAGAAACAAAGATTTGACATTTATTGTGATAATTATCAATATCGACTGATATAAAAAAAAAAAAAATAATCGTGACAATTTTTTTGCCCATATCGCCCAGCCCTAATTCATTCTATAAAGCGTTATTATATTTTACAGATAGTTGTGTTACAGGTTATATCACAATTGAACAGCTGAATTAGCTGGAAACAGCTGTTGAGCTATAAGTGTAGGAGCCCCAGTTATTGATTTTAATGCAGGTCTTCAGTGATGCATCAGTTGCCATGGTGAGGCTCATGGTCTTGTGAACGTTCATGTTTACCTCTCATGACTTCCTGTCTGTTCTGGGCTTTTATGTGGTCATCACTCTAGCTGGTGTGAAACTCCCATGAATGCCACACCACCACCTCAATCTGTTTCACACCACGATACACATCGAGCGTACGTGGGACTGTTCTGTTTGATAATAGGCTGCTGCAGTTTATTTATCTTGTTTTTGACGCACAGTTGATTTTCCTAGTCATATTTCAGACTGGGTTTTTAAACCACACAGAAAATCGTCAACATTTCCAGCTTTTTTTTTTTTTAAGACTTCAAACATTCTTTCCATCTGCCATTGGTTTGACAAACAAAAAAAAGGATAAAAAGGATATAATTTAATCCTTCGTTTTATATTGATTAAATGAATTAATAAAGAAAAACTCTCCACGCATGGCAGCCTTTTGCCATCGCCGAGAGTTCATGTGTCTCGTATGTAATGCAAATATGTTCTCTGAATTCTGCTGATAGCTTTCCATCATGCATTTTTTCGTCTTCCACCTCTACGGAGCTCTCAGTGGGAAAAAAAAACCCCACACACATTTGCACTTTGTCACTGTAGGTTATCTAGCTCTTTCCACCTCTTCACTGGTTCTTAGAAACAATTGTAGGGAGTTCAGTTAATCGAGTTTTCCTAAGCTAGACGCTCTGCCCAGCAGTCGGCAAAACTCAATCACCCCATATATCAGAAATCATAATTAATTCAGTGGGAGCAAGGCTGCTGTGAATGTACCACGCAAGACCGCAGACCAGACAGCAGATAATTTACAAACGTGCAGACTTGCCCTCGTTTTTGAAGTTCATCGCCTTCTTCATCTGTGTTTTTGAGGTTTTATAAGATAAGCATTTCTTTGATTGGTCAATTGTTGAACTGGTTGTTCTTTTCCCACATGCGTATGTTTTCTTGCTGTATGAGAGGCAAATCAATGTGACTACATGACTACATCCTGTTAAATGTGATGCAATGAAAAGAAATATTACAGCACATCTTCTGAAAGCCCCCTGTGTGCAAGCTGAAAGTTGTTGCATTATTTTCATGCTAGAGATTATTTCATGTTGCTTCCTTTTCCTGTTCAGGTTTTATTGATCTTCATTTATTTGTTGTCTTTTTCTAGATCAGAAAACACGGCTTCAAACACACAAAAAATTTACAAAATGAATATTGTGATCATTAATTGATCTTTTTTAAGTCATACTTGCAAAAATCGGGTGGAAAGACATTTAGGAAATAAATAAAAAGAATACTAATTATATATTGATAATACAGATTTCTTTATTTTATTTTATTTTATTTTGTTTTATTTTATTCAGTTAAACTCTACAGAATATGTACCATTTAATTTAGGGTAGCCTCAATTTTCCCCTAAATTCTGTTTTCTTTCTTTCTTTTTTTCTTACTAATGAAATTAGTATTCATTCATTTTTTTTGCCCTTTTTAAAATCTAAAAACAGAGCTCCCAACATACAAAAATGAATAAAAGAAAAAATATATATTGTGATCATTAATTGATCTTTTTTTTTTAACTCATACTAGCAAAAAATAGGGTGGAAAGACATTTAGGAATTTAAATAAAAAATAATACTAATATATTGATAATACTTAAAGATTTCTCCCTTTATTTTATTTTATTTTATTATTTATTTTATTTTATTTTATTTACAATTAAACTCCACAGAGTAGATACTGTTTAGTTTTGGATAATCTAATTTATTTGATTAATTCTGTGTTTTACACTTATTCATTTATTGATACAAAATAAATACTGTGATCATTAATTGATCTTTTTTTAACTCATACTAGCAGAAAATAGGGTGGAAAGACATTGAGGAAATTAAATTAAAAATAATACTAATAATATATTGATAATTCTTACATATTTGTCCTTTTATTTTATTTTATATTATTTTATTTTATTTTATTCAAAATTAAACTCCATAGAGTAGATACCATTTAATTTTGAATAATCCAATTTATTTTATTAATTCTCTGTTTTCCACTTATTTATTTATTTATTGTTTGTTTGTTTGTTTGTTCTGGATTCTGGATTTATTTTTTGTCATGATGCTGCGAAACATGGATGATAAAAAATTTTTATGACTGATTATTATTATTATGCTTTTTAGTATACAACAGTAAAATATTTCTCATAATTCTCTTTTTCTAATATTTCTCTATTTTTTTTAGTTTAAGTTAAACCAAACCATTATTTTGTCAGGTTTGTTAGTTTGTTGTTAGTATCTTTGAGTTTAAGTGTGTATTTGTTGGTAGTTTGTCTCAAATAAAATTGGTCCATATGCATGTGTGTATATATATATATATATATAGTCTAGATTTTGTTGCAATATTAATATTGTATCGTTTATTATTCAGTCCTACTACAGAGACCCAGATCTCTGCAGCAGTTAACGGGGACGAGTGGCACTGCAGCTCTAAAAGACTGACAGCGAATTTAAACCTGCTTTTTGTAAATCCATGCATATATGTCAGATTTTCGCATTTGCTCAAAACATGCGAGTGATGTTTGCCCTCACTGCAGTCATGCTAGGGTCCACTGGGTGGTTGCCAGGGTGTTCTGGGTGGTTCTCACGTGATTGGGTTTGCTCAAATCCCTAACCCTAACTATGAGCAATATTAATAGTGACGCTCGCCTTAGTAAACACGACTAATTGTGTTCATGATTGTTTTCATTTCCTTTGCTTTTACTGTTGACTTTGAAATAATGTCTTTGCCTTTAACATTGCACAGCTGCGAAATGTTAAATTGAGTTCAAAGTCAATCTTAATGCTCGTTTCTCTCCGTGTTAAAGAGTAAAATTCAATTATCTATATAAACAGCAGAGCTCTGATTGACATCTTGACTTATTCGCAAAAATGTGAATGGTTCACTTAGATTTTATGTTCCCTGAGGGGCTGGACTGAAAATTGAAGAGTCTCGGACTATCACATGATTCTTCTCATTGCTGTGGTCTGTCGGTTTCCGCAGTTCTAACAGCTCTGGGATGCCTCAACCGAACGTGACTGCAGAACACACCATTAAAGGAATAGTTGGAATAGATTTACGCGAAAATCTAATTCCTTTAAATAATTTACACACCCTGGTGTCTTTTCAAACTCGCGTGACTTTATTGCTCGTGTGGAGCACAAAAGGGGAATTGTGCTAGTTGCTCTTTTTACATGCAATTAGTCCCCATGGAGACCAAAGCTTTCAGGTTGCAGAATGGATACAGTGGGAAAATGTTCCATACAGTTGTGTCTAGCGAATACACTTCAGCTGTCATTGACCATATTTAATGTGCTCTATGTACAGTATAATAGAGATGCTTTTACCTGGTCTTTCTAAATGTTTGAAGCTTTACTTAAAGTCCATTTTGGTGAAATGGACTTTTAATCAAGGGACAGAAATCTCTCAGGCATAGGCAAAACGCATGTAAGGCTGGGTAAAAGGGCTTGGGGTAAAAACGCCACCAAATTGGAAAAAAATGCCCCTGCACAATCTGTTACAGTTGTCGTGAATAAAAGTGTTGATTGTGGCGTTAAATTTAGATCTGCTCGTCTTGTGTCATAATTACTTTTAAAAGTTTTTTAAGGCATAGCACATTACAACCAATCACATACAATTCTGTTGGCAGTGGCCAATCAGAGGCATCCAGATTAGTCAACACTGAAATGCCAAAGTTTGCTTGATAAGCTAATTGTTTTTTTTTTTTTTGTTTTTTTTTGAGAGTGCTTAAACTTGTGCTGGACTGAAGTTAGTGATAATGTTCTTTGCTTACTTTCTGTATTAAACTGTGGTCATGTTAAATACAAGTTCATTTAAAAAAAAAAAAAAAAAAAAAAAAAAAAAAAAGACACTTGTATCTGGTACTTGTATCTGGTACTTGTGAGTTAGTAGATTATAATAACTTCAGTCTTCTTTTAGCCTTACCCCGTACCAACATGTATGACGTGTTAAAGTTTTAATTAAAAAAAAAAAAAAAAAAAGATAAACCTCATGTTTCAGCCTTTAAATAATTTTTAAGAGAAGTTTGAGTCAAAATGCTAAATTATAAGAATTAAATCTGCACCATAAGCAATTTTGCATAGACGACCTTATTATCTGAAGTGCTGAGATTGTTAGAATGCAGAGCTTGTTTTTCATCTACAAGATTTACAACAAAAATTTTGTCCCATTTTTGCATTGGTCTGAACAAAAAAATGGCAGATGGGCTGAATGGAAATATAACTTCACTGTCTGACAGCAGGTGGCGCTTATGAAACAGCAGAAATAGTGCTGTTTCCCCGATGTTTTGCGTTGCCGAACTGAATTGTGGATCTGTTGTGTCACACCACTGGCGTTGCTTGTGGCAGAAGTTGATTGGCCTCAGCCAATCAGATCGCCTTATGCAAATACCTTAGCACAGATGCTAGCCAATCACAATTATGCAACACCAGAAAAGTAATGTGATCAACTGTTGTCATTATGAAAGTCACGTCAGCACCAAACTTCAGACTCCATCAAGCGTCAATGCTGATGCCCCATGTGAATATACCGTAACCCCTGTAAACAGAGCAGCTGTGCTTATAAACATTATTAGGCATTAAATGTAGAGAAGATGAGAAGCAAATGGCATTAAAACTTTTCTGAAAACAGTTGGTTCCCCTTTATGCATGTATAGATGGAGCTGGGTGGTACATGTAATCTGGATTACGTAATCAGATTCCAAAAATTAAGTACTTATAATTAGATTAAATTACATTTAAATTTTTTTTTATAAAATCAGACTACAGTTACTTTTTTTATTGATTACATGATTACATATTATTCACACAATAGCAATAAATGAATCATAATTTACTGATTCTCCTATCTTTTGATTGTTCCTTTTTAAAGCAGCCTACAGCTTATATACACTCAGAAAGTCTTCTAGTTTTATGACCATTCACACAAAGATCAGTCAGTAGTCAGGTGGCTACACAGCATTTGACCACTGGATTTACAAAAAAGCATTACAGGTGTTTTAACATTGCATCAACTACTGATGAACACATTCATTTTTATTTGAATCATCACTCAGTAGGTTATTTAACTATCTATTACTATGTTATGAAAGGCTTTTGTCTTTCAAACACATTAAACTGAACAAATGCACATTATTTCTTATTTACACGAAATTCAGGTTTTCCCAAACTTTTTTGTCATCTGAACCTCTTTCACCTAATATAAATAATTAAAGCACCCCTGAGATTTTAAGGTAATAAGTTAATAATTGAATGTCACATTTGCATGTTAATGATTTTTTGACATTGATTAAATATTACATGACATGCAGGAAAACAAATAAAATAATTCATTTTTTAGGAAGTGTTTATGCCATTTTAAAATGATTCATTTTAATTTTACATTTTCATGATATAAATAATGATTAGTTTTTCATTAAACTCACAAACTCTCTTTATGAACCCCAGTTTAGGAAACCTTGACACAATGTAATGTTTAGTGCACTTCATGTTGTTAATTACGATGAATGGAATATATTTTCTTACTCTTTGTATTTTTATATCATTATGGTAAAAGATTTAAATCAATGTGATTAACAAGTTAGGTCAAAAGTAATCTAAAAGTAGTCAGATTATATTACCTAAAATGTTTAATGTAATGGATTACATTACTGACTACAGTTTTTGTCATGTAATTTGGAATCGGTAACGGATTACAATTTGTAAGTAATCTACCCAGCTCTGCTTATAGAATGTATTCATTCATACGTTCTTTTATATTGATTCTCTTAGCAATCTGGCATCTGTCTCACAAAACAAAACCTACACTGCCTGCGTAGGACTTATTCTAACTATTACTGTGAGTTTTTCACATTTCAATAATAAAAAAATGATTTTAATGATGATTAAAATATGAAACGAGAATACTAACCGATGGGACTTTTTATGGGACTTTTCAATGGAACGTGGCTTATCGTCAAACCAGTAACTGTTTTGTCCCTACTCACATGCAACTAAATTTCATTGGTTATTAGCCATTGGCTAATACATTTTTGGAATGTTACCAACTGGTGAGTTGGGCTGTTTGCCATTATGAGAAGGGATGAATCACAAATTACTGTACTGGCCTGTTACAATGTACATTTATAGCAACTGTTCCTGTTCCAGGAGAAGCTTGAGCTTGTTCTTTCTTTCCTTTCGGTTTCGTTTGAACACACGTACCTCATGGGTGAGATGGTGGGTGGATGTAAAGCATGCCATGCACACTTGACGAGCGGTGCAGCTCGCAGCCTCAGTGGTATTCTCCTCTGAGCTGACCTCTTTTCCATTTCGCACTGACCTGTCACCTGAAGCTTAAATCAATACTTCGAATTTTGAATGTTTCTTAGATGTTGCAAAAGCTCATTAATGACGTTTTTCAAGTTTATCGGCCTGTTGTTGTGCTTGTACAAACGCATGTTGATTAAAGGTGTGTAAATGCTTTCAGCCTCTTTCAGGGCAGCTGAGGACATAGACTTCCTGTGTTTTACTGCTCTTCTTGAGGGCATGCCAGGTGGGCTGCTTGGGATTGCTGATGCTCGGGGTTGTTTACAGCTGGCTAATGCTAACAAATAAAAAATGTCAATAAAAGACGCCGCTAATGGTGGTGAAGTACTCTTTCATTTGTGTCTTTACAGAGGTGTAGAGTACTCAGGGTTGTTAGTTTTTCATTTTTATGTATTAGTTTGGTTTTTTTATTTTTGGTAGAAATGTCAGGATCTCTTAGGGGGATCATGTAGCAAATAACACTTCTTAAAGGGACAGTTCACCCAAAAATGAAAATTCTGTTATCATTTACTCACCCTCAAGTTGTTTCAAACATTCTTTCTTCTTTTGAACTCAAAAGAAGATATTTTGAAGAATGACAGTTGACGGTAGCCATTGACTATCTTTTGTGCTTGACAGAAGAAAGAAACTCAAACAGTTTTGAAACAACTTAAGGGTCAGTGATGACAGAATTAAAATTTTTGGGTGAACTACCCTTTAGGTGCTTTTAAAAGTTAAACAATACAAGTCCTTGAGCATAAAAAGCAAAAGAAATGACATGAAATTTTATAACTAAGCCACGTTTAATTATATTCACATTAATTAAATGTAATGTCACACTGTATGTTTGAGAAAACTGGTGACCAGATCGCAAGAGAGAAGGCAAAACTAAATTTATAGGCTCGCCTTTCATTCATCAATTCATTCATTTCTGAATCTCCGCATACATGTACAACTTTTCACTTCACTGTTGGTGTGGCTGTTGTCATGCATTCTGATAATGCTTAAAATAACATCAAATTACCCATAAGGTTTTATTAGTATAATTCACATCATAGCGTACTGCAGTATTTTTTTTCTGTGTCTTTAAAATGTTTTGCAGAGACTGCTGCATTATTATTTGATTGAGTTACCACAAACTTGCATAGAGGTATTTTTGTGGTCTTTTCATAGATGAGCAGTTTCCTATACCTCACATACACAAAGTGGACTAATTTATCAGTTTATCCATTTATCAGGTAATTTAAGAATTCGTTTCACGTGTGAAAATAGCATGTGAAACAAGATATCCCTATATCTGACACCTAACAGGTGTCAGATTGAAAAGGCTTCACACTCCCCCTCCATCTGACTGTGTTCTGCTCCTTTGTTTTCAAGTGTTGTTGGCATTGAAAACTCTGGGCATTGCTAGACCTTGCAAACTCTGAGACTTCGGAGCTGTTTTGTCTGGAAGACGCCACCCCTCTTTTGGTTGCACTTTATTTAACCATGGCAGGCGTCCAAGAATTTATAAATTGCAGACGCTTCCTTTCGAGCGTGTAATTGTTGCTAGGGATTTATGCTTTCCCTGATTTCTCTGTAACAGCAGATTACACATTTTACAATTTAAAGGTAATCTGAGCTCAATATGGAGAGACTGTATGTCAGCCATTCCAGGGTTCAGTGCTAAGGATTTTTTCTAATGGACTGTTTGGGCTGGTGGTTTATTTTATTTTATTTTATTTTATTTTACACTTTATATTAGGTGGCCTTAACTACTATGTACTTACATCAAAAAATAAGTACAAAGTACTTATGGTTGTCATATTTTATTGCAAAACACTTTTGTTTCTATTAAGGTGGGATACGAGTAAGGTTAGGGACAGGTTTGGTGGTATGGGTAGGTTTAAGGGTGGTGTTAAGGTGTAATTATAAATGTAATTACAGAAATTAATTACAGACAGAATTACATATAGGTATTTTTATAAATACAAGTACAATGTAAAAACATGTATGTGCACAATAAGTGGACTGTACCAAATAATTAATTTAAATGCAAGTACATAGTAGTTAAGGCCACCTAATATAAAGTGGGACCTTATTTTATTTTATTTTATTTCATTTTGTTTTATTTTATTTTTCAACATTTTCATTGGCCTTTCCACAATCAATAAATAAAATGGCAGTTGGACCCAAATTGGACTTGTGCACCTTTGTATTCCAATAAATAAGCTTATTATTACACCAATGTTTTAGATACCAGGCAAATTCACAATTGTCTATCCCAATTTTGATTCGACAACAAGGGTACTACAAGCCTAACTAATGTAAAGTTCAGACCTTTATTAAAGACAAGTGAACAGCCAGAAATAAAATAAGAATTGCAAACAATATCACAAAATAAATACATTAGAATGAAGATCCATTTGAAATAAACATTGCTTTGTGTTTGTCAGGTAGGGCTTACAGTTGTATTTGAGTACATAAATTGAATAATCAAATGCAAATTAACACTGCATAGACTTCATTGTATAAATTAATTAAATGAATTATTGTCAAAGCTACAAAAGCTATTCAGTCAAGAGCAGTCACAATTTTCTCTTTTCTCTTGTTTAATTACTTTTAATTATTTGGACTTAATGCATTAATCTAATAAACCGACAGACATCTGATTTCTTTCGTAACAGTTTACGTTCATTTAAGACACGGCTAACAGTTATGAGTATTTTTCTATAATTTAGTGTGCATTTGTCAATTCAAGTGCAAAAAGGTGCAAATAAGAACTCAGTTAAGTATTTGCACACTGAGAAGTCCTTTAGATGAAAAAGCTCGAGAATTATTTTTTTTTCTCATCACTTGTTTAAAATTCCTTAAATATTTCAATTGGCAAGACCTAAAAGCATGCGCAAATGATGAATTTCCATGATGAAGCAGCACCAGTCATCTTTAGGTAGTTTAGTTCTGCATTGCCCAAAACCATAGTTCCAAAGAACACTGGCAAACTGCGTTGTAAAGTTGTGTGGTGGAACTACAGCTTTTGACTTGTGGTTAGAAGCATAGTTTCTTAGTATGACGTGGACTTGCACTACATATATCATGCTCTTGTGCATATGCACGTGCATAAAACATGAAGTCTGACGTAAGAGAGAATCCACGATGAGTCAAACATCAAATAAAGCAAAACGATGGGAAACAAACAGTGAAGCATTCCTCATATAGCACTGGTTGTGGAGAAATCTGATGATTGAATGAACGAGTAAAATCAAATTAGTAATGTTAACGTGATTTGAAATCACATTATTGGCATTTATTGAATTTCTATTTGAAATTGCACTTTTATTTTTTTTCAAGTTTCATCAGTTTAAGAAAACAGACAACGATATTTGTGCATGCATTTTTGAAATTGTTAATCTAATTGTTCTTTTATTGCACAAATTGTTCTTCACACATTTTTTTTTTTTGTCTTTGGTGTCCGGATGAGCATTTTCCTTGAATTGTTTGCTTTATCTCACATGCTATTCTCCGAAAAAGTGTTTGTGCTCCCCATACACTTTCCTTTTTTCGTTTACCTAACCTAGATTGAAAGCTTTGAACATTGATTTTTTTCTTTAGCGAGGATTTGAAGATCACCACAGCGCATTTACTTTCTTTATTTTTTCTGAGCAAGAAACCAGCAGCTTTGGAAATTTCTGAAACGTGGAGGAATAAAGCACACAGAAGTCTGAGCCTGGCTACTTTAATCTGTCAGATGTGTACAAACAATGTGTTACCATTAGCTTCGCTGTAGCCGTAATGCTCTAAATGAAGGCTAATCGCATAAAACGGACAAGGAAATGGCAGCGTCCACCGACTCCCTAACCATCCGTCTGCTTTAATGGTGAGGACATGTCAGGTGTTAATCGAATTGGCTTCTCTGCACCCAATCCATGACTTTTTTTTATTGCTGCCCTGTGGTAGTGAAAAGCAGCATCATTTGAACATTCACCCTGCTTTTCTGTAAGCCAGAATGATCGCCACAACCTAAAGAAACGTCCTTGAAAATGTCACAGTGTGAATTTTGATGGAGAATGGGAGGAAACGCTCGGTGTGCGGCCTTGAGGTTTCAAAAAGGTGTTACGGAGGTAAAATTCCTGCGTCTGAGTCACGACTAGCTGTCGGCTGGCCCGCCGCACTGCCCTTGGCCTGCCTCGTGCCGTACTGCAGATATTTGTCTCTGTGTCAAGACTGTAAAATGGAAGCTGAAGCCATTTTGCAAAGAAGCCCGGACTGTCTCTGCCTTTGTTTATCTGTTACTGTGTTCATTCATTTTATCGTTCTGACGTGATTCTACAGATGTGCTAAAGGATTGATGACTCACATGGAACTGTGGACTTTTGAGTGATAGTGGTGCAGTGCAGTGATAGGCTACTGATGACATAAGCACAGACCTGCTGCTGTATTCAACATGCTGCTTTGCAATAAAATACAGTGGAGAAAGTCTCTTGTGTTGTAACATGCAAAGCATAAGCATTTTAACCCATTTATGACTAGAAATTTTCAAAGAAAGTTTTGGTGCAATATTTTCAACAGTTTTACTTGTATGCCAGATTTTTTTAAAGTTAGGGTAGGTGATTTCAGAGAGGTTATTACTCTCGAAAACCACATCTCCTCCAAAACACATGAAAATTACAATAATAACACCTTCCATTCTCACTCGGTCTGCAATAGCGTAATGAAACGTGTTAATGACGTATGTGATGCGAATGTCAATTTTTTTTTGTCAAAATTCATTAAGTTATTATACTACAACATCTTGCCTATCATCTCTGAAAATATCCTGGCAAAATTCACTTGTTTAATACAGAAAAATAGTGATTTATTGCAGCAAGCAGAAATGACTGTGTCTTTTTCTTACGTTAAGAACGCGCTGCGGAGATGCTTTCCCTTAACGCCACAAAAACGGTTAACCTATCAAAATAAACCAAGGAACACATTTAATAAAGGTGTATCAATGCACGATGCAGTCTGAAGTACTGTAGCTGCTCACTTAAACAATCTTACTTAATCTTGGTGATGTCAGTGTCCTAAATGATGTTATAATGGACTGTTTGACATCCAGAGATGAAGGATCGGATGATGAAGTTACCAAAGAGGAGGAGTCTGATGACAGTCTGTGTGCGAACAGTTGCGCTGCACTCGCTTTTCTAAATGTAAACTACAAGGTAGGCTGCATTATTTGTGAGGGGTGATCAAAAGTTCGGCGACTATGCCCATGAAAACAGACATTAGTCTGTTTGTGTAATGATGCAGTATAGCACTTTTGACTTGACAGACAGCTCTTGTTAAAGGAGAAGTCCACTTCCAGAACAAAAATTTACAGACAATGTACTCACCCCCTTGTCATTCAAGATGGTCATGTCTTTCTTTCTTCAGACGTAAAGAAATTAAGTTTTTTGAGGAAAACATTTCAGGATTTTTCTACATATTATGGACTGATATGGTGCCTCAATTTTGAACTTCCAAAATGCAGTTTAAATGCGGCTTCAAACGATCCCAAATCTTATTTTATCTAGCGAAACGATCTGTTATTTTTATTGAAAAAAAATACAATTTAAATACTTTTTAATCTCAAATGCTCGTCTTGTCTTGCTTTCCTAGAACTCTGTGTATTATGGTTCAGGACAGTTAGGGTATGTTGAAAAACTCATATTTTCAAAAATCATTTCAGAATCATCCTACATCACTGCAGAAGCAGCGACCCAGTCTTTGCAAAGTGAACATGCAAAGAAGATCAAACACCCTTAACAAAAAAGGTAAAACAGCGACATAAGACGATTTTGAAGTTGAGGGAGAATAAAAACAGAAAAAAAAGAAAAAAAAAAAAAAAACAGTTCAGGCAGAGTAAGACAAGATGAGCGTTTGACATTAAAAAGTATGTAAATTGTATTATTGTTATGAAAATAACCGATCGTTTCGCTAGATAAGACCCTTCTTCCTCGGCTGGGATCGTTTACAACCGCATTTAGGATCGTTTGAAGCCGCATTTAAACTGCATTTTGGGAGTTCAAAATTGGGGCACCATATCAGTCCATTATATGAAGAAAAATGCTGAAATGTTTCCCTCCAAAAACATAATTTCTTTACGGCTGAAGTAAGAAAGACATGAACATCTTGGATGACAAGCGGTGAGTACATTATCTGTCATTTTTTGTTCTGGAAGTGGACTTCTCCTTTAAACCAGTGAAGTGAAAGCTGGCTCACTTTCAAACCCTTTTCAAACTTTCAAATCATCGCTATCAGTCAACTTAAGATAGCCATGACTTTTCTTACGTTCAAGCTATGGACAATATAAAAACAGTTTTTTGAAAGGACTTGAACCTAGCTTTCATATCTTGTATCAAAACTTAAAAAAGGTAAAATTTCAGCATGTGTTGGGTTTTCCTAGATCGCATGACATATCATGTCTTTGCGAACAGGGTGCCTAGAGGTATGCAAATACATATGTTGGCAGGCAGGTAGGACAGCCTATCAAAGCCCTCGGACCGAAGAATATGATTGGACGAATATGTTATAGGTCCTATACCTTCCTCAGATGATATAAATACATCAGGGCTGTTACCTTTGAGGAGGCAAGGGAGGCTGTGCCTCCTCAAAATATTAAGAAAAATTATTTAAAAACAATAAGTAACTAACTTACACACTTAGATACAACCACTGTTATGTCAAAAAAATACTTAAATGGCCTGAAAACATGATCTGTGGGAGTTTTTTGTGAGTAATCAGTTAAATTTAAAGTAAATCTCTGTGTCTGTGACCAATATTTACCAAGCTTTGATGACTAATGATCTGAAAAATTTAAACATAGTTAAAAACTATTAAAAATAATAGCTGAACATAAGTTCACAAATAAAATATATGTTGCTGCCTTATTTTGGATTAAATTTGAAATGCTTAAAAACACTTACTTGATTATATTCATACTTGGATTTAATAAGTTGAATATTGATTACACTGTTAATATATAAATATAAAATAGATTTTTTTTTTCTTTTTCTAATAGTGTAAGCAATGTTTGTGTAACCAAAGAAAATGCAACTGGGACATTAATTTACATTTGATTAAAAAACAAGCAAACAAACAATAAAAACACCACCGTACACCACTGAAATACATATAAATACATTTAGACCACTTAACTTAGTGATTGCTGTCAGGATGTGAAAAGACTTTCAACCAGCAAAACAAAAAAATGTTTTTGAACCAAATCACCTACTCTGTTTTTAAGTCACTATTTCGGTTATTATTGATATTGCAGATGATTGCCTTTGGCTTGTTTATTTAGCTGGGTTAACGCTGCTTTCAAGTAAAGCCAGCAATAAGATTTTTTATTTACAAAAAGAAAATCTTTTTTTTTTTTTTTTCTTTGCAGGGGATGCATATGATTCACTTTGATGAGAGCATGAATTATTGTCTTCTTAATTTAGTCCAAAGATCTTTCACATAGCATTACATATGCAAAGGACACCACGGCGGTGAATGCCATTGCTAAAAGAGATTGATGCATCCAGAGAGGGCCTAAAATAGTTTAGAAAGTGCAAGGTCAGATGGTTTTCAGGGATGAGTCCAAATTATATTTCTGAACATAAAGACTGTGAAGCAAACAGAAGGCTCATTCTTCAGTGTTCCAGACACAAATTGGATGCACAAAAGGGACACTGTGGGTTTGTTGTCATGCCCTCTGCATTTAAATTCCCTTTCAAGAGTTGTGGAGGTCTAATAGACGCATTTATTAAACTTTACAAAACAGACAGCGATTCACTAAAGGTAACACGAAATCATTTTAGGTCACACCCTTTGGTAATGAATGACAAATGGTTTCATATTTAGCTGTGATAGCAGCATGAAAGCTCAGTGTTCTGTTGGCAGGCTCTGTGGAAATTAGTGGTAATGAGAAAAATGGCAAGTTTGGCTAATCACACTTTATTAGCTAAAGAGAATGAGCATAAAACATGCAAACATCAACATGATTGGAAGTAGAAGTTCTGTTCTCTTGAGAGTTAAGTATTGGCAGCTATTAATGCAAGTTTGTGCAGCTAGCTACATGATATGTTACTGTTATATCCAAGATTCTTGTAGCTCAGACAGTAGAGCATAAGTTCAAGGCCATGTATACATTGAATGCAGTGTAAGATGCTTTGGGTCAGTGCATACATGTAAACACTGTAAATTTATATTATCTGCCAAAATTTGGGTTACTAACATATTATATCAGTTAATCTTAAATTAATCTTTAAAAACACAATTTAATTAAATGTAATGTTTGAACAAATCTTAAAGTTAATATAAAATTTTATTATGATGTGATACTTAAATTCACTGCTGATTTGAGTTTTTAGTGTTCTATTGTTTTTTTTTTTTTTTTTTTTTTTTAGATAGAATGTTTTAGAATTGTAAAATCAGCATTTATTGTCAATAAAATAAAATTAATTTATTAATAGCTTATTAGTATTGGCCTGAATTGTAATATTGGTGAATTTCTAATAACTACTGTATAAAATATGTGACCCGGGACTACAAAACCAGTCATAAGGGTCTTTTTTTTTCAATTGAGATTTATACATCTGAATAAACAAGCTTTCCATTGATCTATGGTTTGTTAGAATAGGACAATATTTGGCTGAGATACAACTCTTTGAAAATCTGGAATCTGAGGGTGCAAAAAAATCTAAATATTGAGAAAGTCACCTTTAAAGTTGTTCAAATGAAGTTCTTAGCAATGCATATTACTAATCAAAAATTACGTTTTGATATATACACGGTAGGAGATTTACAAAATAATATGGACCATGATCTTTACTTAATATCCTAATGATTTTTGGCATAAAAGAAAAATCAACAATTTTGACCCATACAATGTATTGTTGGCTGTTGCTGCAAATATACCCATGCTGACTTGTTTTGTGGTCCAGGGTCACTTATGCAGATGCAAGATACTGGTTTAAGTAAATAATAATTTGTTCTAAATTGCGAAATGGTTGATTATGCTGCTTGACAGATGTGCTCTCTACAATTTTTTTTTTCAATGCAAAAGAACTTTGTAAATCCTCTTTTTGTGTTCCACTTAAAACATAACAGCATGCAGGTTTGGAACGACATGAGGGTGTATAGTAAATAATGACAGGATTTTTTATTGTGGTTGAACTTTTCCTTAAATTATTCTTGACAGTGGTTTACTTTCAGTCCAGGACTGTATTATTTGTTAAATCAGTACAGAACATTAGTGAGAGTTGACAGAGGCACCATTTATGGCACTATGATCCACTGCCAAAAGAAAAAAAGGAGGAAAAAACTGTGACCATGAGAGTGCATAGAGAAATGAAAGAAAATTCCACATGTGTGTTTCTGAATTTCCCCGGTTGGATGAATCGGGTAATCCCATGATCCATGTGACCTCCTTTTTATTTTCCATGTGTAGCGGGATTGGCCGAGCTCAAGCTTTGCAAGTGCGGCCGTAATGGTGGTTTAGAAATTATATAAGCACCTCAGAGCTGGAGTGAAAGTTAAGGGAGGAAGAGAGGGCAGGGCTCTGCAGCTGAAGAAAACAGTCAGATACACTCTTTCAGTGAGACCCGTGAGAACTCTGTTCACTCAAAGGGCCAAAGAACTGATGTCTTCTCCTCAGGGGAAGTCAAACGTTAGACCCTGCCCTCGATCACTACAGCACATGTGATATGTATGTCACATTGACTAGACTCCAGTGAACATTGAACTCATAGCTCTACATTTTGTTAAGAAGCACTGGTGCCAATTTTTAGAGGCAAAGTTAATTTTTTAAAGACTTCAATACTGATGTTTCACAATGCAATGGTGATAATGACAAAAAAAGATCTATATTTTCTGGAATTTTGTCGATAATGACAAACCTTCACTGGTTTAGGCCTGTCATAAAAATCTGACTACCGAAGCATTTCATATTCTGTGTGGTGCTCAGTTCACAGCAGTAACAGAAATGGATCATTTGCCACCGTGAGGCAATATTTGCCCCATTCAGTTATTTCTACTTTAATTATTTACTTTCATGACCATCTGTCAAAATGCATGTACAAATGCCATCGTACAAATTGTACTCATGATTTTTGGCCGAACTGTTTAGAAGTTATTAGCACAAATGACTCATGACCAGTAGTTAGCGTCTTGGCATTGAAACGGTGCACCTTCCCTCAGGTCAGGCTTGTAGTGACAGGAGTTCTAGCCCTATGAACTTCCGCTTTGACATGCTCTTTGTTGAATTTGTGGATACAAAATATGAGCATGGTTTGGTCTATCAAAAATCTTTTTGCCAGCATTGTCTGAATATAGTCTGAGCCATATTTAGCTGAAAATCCGACAAACCATCTGGGATGGATTTAGTTTCATATTTGAATATTAGTTCACTTCCAGAATAAAACATTTCCTGATAATTTACTCACCGAGATGTTCATGCCGTTCTTTTTTCAGTTGAGAAAGAAATTAAGGTTAACATTTCACAAGGCCAAACAACAATGTTGGATGATTTTGAAGGTGGAGGAGAAAATGAGATGGAGTTTTTCACTCTACGCTACCTTTATGAACCGGAATACACAGAAGAAGAACGTAATGCGTGAAGTCGTGGACGCAGAGCTAGTGCAAGATGAGAATTTGTGGTTAAAATGTATATAAATGTAATTTTTTTTTAAATATGACAGATTGTATCACTAGGTAATACCCTTATTCCTCAGCTGGGATCGTGTAGAGCCCTTTGAAGCTGCATTGAAACTGCAGTTTGGACCGTCAACCCATTGGGTCCCATTAAAGTCCACTATATGGAGAAAAATCCTGGAACGTTTTCCTCAAAACCTTAATTTATTTTTGACTGAATAAAGAAAGTCATGAACATCTTAGATGACATGAGGGTGAGTAAATTATACACGTCGCTCGTGCGCTACCAGTAGCTCGTGGCTTGATTTGAGGTAGCAAACCAATCAGAGTGAACTAATACTGACAGGTTTTCCCTCTAATAAATTATTTGTTTTGACGTATCAGGAATTTTAATTATCCCATTTAGTATTTTAATTATCATTAAATCTATATTTGATTATTGCAGTTTGAAAAACTTGCGGTTAATAGACTACTACTGCTTACCGTTAGAGTCCCACGAAGGCGCAATGCGCAGATTAGGTTTCATTTTGTATGAAAATATGACAAGACAGACTGCTGAGAGAAATTATATGAAAGAATGTATGATTTAATTAATTGTATGAATGCATAAGGAGAAACCAGCTGTCTTTAGGAAAGTTTGTTGGGATTCCTTTTCATCTTCCCACTCTGTAATGCGCAATAAAGTAGTGAGCTTTGTTTACAGCGATTACTGGGGAAACTGCTTTGTTTGTTCCATATACGCCATCTTCTGTCAAACAGTGGATTTACAATTTTATTTCATCCGAAGTGTTGACATTTTTAGAAAGCCTAGTAGCTCATGTAGAACTGTTTGGAGCAGATAAAATATAATTCATCATTTTAGCATGATTTTATCATTTTATATATATAAAATTATCTAAAGGCTGAAATGTGAGGTTTATCCTTTTATAAAACTTTTTTTTTTTTTTTAGTCAAAACTTTATTTGAACGTAATACATATCTGTAGATAACGTTTATTTTTTGGTTAGTTTAATGTTTAATATATTTAATGTTTATCAATGTTTATGCAAAGCAAAAGTGCATAGTGCTGCTTTTGTTGGTTTTCTACATATAACTTGAAATAATTTAAGTGTGTGTATCAGCACTTTTTGAACATTGTCAGCACATTTTAACACGTATTATACCATGTTATATTATGCATAACATTTCAGAATTATACATTAGGCCTATTGAAGAAATTTAAGTATTGTATGACAACAGCTACCTCTCAGCCACTTTCATTTTTAAAAAGTAGCACTCCAATGAAAAAAGGTTGGAGACCCCTGCTTTAAAGTATCATTTCATTAAAAACAAAAATCATGTTTCAATAGTTTTTTAAACAAATCAATGCCCATTTCAAACTCAGTTTCCTAGGGTTAGTTATGCAGTTTTAAATGCGGTGTGGTAAATGGACTCATGCCACCTCTGAACAGTCTGTGTTAATTAGGGCTGCCCCCTAATAGTCAACTAACCGTTGGTCAACGAGAAGAGGCTTGGACGACCAAAATTGTATTAGTTGCTTAGTAACAGAAAAAAAAAAAAAGAATCCAAAGGAAGTGGGGAAGTCACGCAGCCCGTGATGGTCAGATCGTTAACTGCTGGTCTGTGTGGTAATACAGTACATTAGACAGGACATTCAAACACACGCCTATCATTCATTGACCTCAAATATGGCTTATTATTTGAAATATGTAAGTAGTAGCAACTTTACATGGCCACTTAATCTAATGTGCACTGAGATGAACAGTAGCGTGCTCACTGCATGACAGATGGAGGTGTCGATGTGGTCACTTGCTCTTAAAATACTCCGTCATGTTTGGTCATACAGATAAAAGTAATAAATCTTTCAAATCTGTAAAGACTCTTGGTTATTTGTGTGCACTCACAATAACAACAAAACATTGCGCTTTTGTAAAATAATGAACGCGAACAGGATGCGCTTTCTGCCGTCTCCGTCTCTGTGAACTTGAACGTGAAACTCTGAAACTCTGTGGATACTTGTCTTACGGACATGAAAAATATATTTACAGAGAGTGAAATGTCTGCTTTCAAATGAACCAAATCAAATGGAAAACAAATATTCTCAGATTATGTAATACGTATGAAACATGCATTACATGCGCATCCACTACTGCGGAGATGACGAGTCAGTGTCGCTGACTTTATCTCTTAAGCGGAAAACAAAGAAAGCAGTAGTTTATCAATAAATTACTAAAATGTTAATGCAGCCTCCTTATTGTTTTTCCCTGACATCCGTAATCATTGCTTCTGCCGGCGTGCTGTGGCAAGCATTATGCCTGCGCTTGAGTTTATTAGGCTGTGCATAGGCAATTAAAGGCTCATTATAATGATTTAAATAGTTTATTAATAAATGTGCGATTAGTCGACTAATGCTTAAAATGAACGACTGCTAGTCGACCAGAAAAATCTTTAGTCGAGGGCAGCCCTAGTGTTAATATACCTAAATGCCACTTCATTAAAAAAGTAAAAAAAGTGACATGCTGCTTTAAAAGCCCAGACTTTGAAAAACAGCTGAATTGTGGAGTTTTTAATTCTAATTGTACTACATAAATGGATGAGTTTTGATCTGGGTGTCAAATGTCGCCGCAATAATATTTCACATTCCTACACAATTATTTTCACTTGCAAATGTGAAATGCACAAACTGCATCTTTGCAGTTTACAGGCATCAGAGCTGTGATTAATGGGATGTATCAAGAATTTTATGTAGCAACATGGCTGTTATAAAACTAGCCTTTCCTGTTGGACGAGCAGTCTCAGCAATAACAGCCCCTCCATTTGACCAAAAAAATCATATGTATTATTATTTTATTTACCACTTACCCACTGTATGCAAGGACTTGCTCTTAAATGGCTCCCACAGAAGATCTTTTAGATTGTTTAGATTGTTTTTAATTGCAGTTTTGGGTCTAATAGCTGTAAAATGATTGAGTAAAATTGTTTTTGCACATTAGCAAGTTGGTTAAGGCACTTAAGTTTGGTTAAGTTTGGATCAGACACTTTGCTCCAGGCAAAAGGCTAATGTGATTATAATTTATTAAACACATGACTCTTACTCTGATCTAATACTTCAGAAAATTGTGTTTGAGAGGAGAGGCACATTTCTGTAAATGCACCCACTGTATGCCACATATCAGGTCCAATTTCCCAAATATGCATTTACCAGTTTTGGTGCATGTTTAGCCTGTGAGAAATGTTTCAAAATATTCCTCTTCAGGAATCTCAGCATGTGTCACCGAGCAACGTGTTTGCTTGGTTCTGGGAGATGAGTATCTTTTAACGTCTTGCTGTTAGGAATGTCTCCCAAAAATAAACAGTGAAAGAGAAGGGAGCGCCCCAAAATATTTTTTAATATCGTTCAGCAAAATATATTTTGAAAATTTCATTTTATTTCATTTCCGTTGCAGAAAACTCCAAACACAATGCATAATTTCTACTAGTGAGAGTGGGAAAAATGACTTAAGGGAGTGTACTTTCTTAAGACTACTGCGCCAATGAAGTGGGCATGGAAGAAACACACAAATTGCCATAGTGCCCAGCCCTACGTTCAGTCCTCAGAGACTTACTATTAGAAAGCAATGAAACGTTTCAGCCTGGGAAGTGCTTTAGAGCTCTACGGAGGCACAAATGAATGAGCATTTTTTTCACCGTCAGTGGTGCCAGAACACTTCAGTAGCTTGTAGTTAAAGTTGTGAAGTGTTAGCTAGCACGGGCCCGGGTTATGCTCGTTTCACTTTTCTGCTCGGCCTGCGAACAAGTAGGCGGCAACTAATTACTGAGGTCACTGAACTGCATTCTCATGATGTGGAGCTGTTTGTGTTTGTTCCAAGAAGATCTCAGATTCTCAAAGGACTGTTGTGCAAGCCGAGAGTAGAAGGAAATATATCAAGAGGCGGACAGACAGACAGTCACACACCACCTGCTGGATGGAGCTCAAATCGACATCCCAAAAAATCCTGCAGGGAAAAGTCAACAAACCCTGCAGGCACGAACCTCGGTTTGCCAGCATCCGATTATAACTCTCAGTATTAGAGTCATTTCTTGATTGTGCCACAGCACAATAGCACCATGTGCAAGAATATGTTACACAATTTAGAATATGACAGATACAGTACGAACACATGTCGCGTATTAATCAAGTACTAACTAGGGTTTCAGGATACCCTAATCACAGACCTTATACTGAATGTGATGTGTTCTGCTGTTAATTCTGTACAGTTCGCACAAAGATTATTATTATTGATATAATTACACGTGTGCAGAACAGAGCCAGCGCCAGGGCATCTAAATCGAGGGGGCAAGCGTGCAATGCAATCGTGTACAGTCATTGATGCTCACATAAGCGTGCAATCGCTTTCATATGCACACTGTTTTTTTTTTTATTTTCGCTTTCAAAATTGATTATGTTCAGCAGGGAGGGATGAGTGGAGGGAAAGGGGGGCAAGGCCTGCGAATACCCCTCTTGGTGCAGAACAACCACAGTTTTAACTTATGTTAAGAAAGTTAGAAGTTAAATCTCGATAAAGTAATTTTATACCATGCTCACTGCACTTATCAAAAAAGTTGTTTTTGCTGTGCAAAAACTTTTTGCTTGTAAAATGTTTATCTAATTTGATTATTTTCTCTTTTAATTTGAAATTTGATGGATGCAGTCCAAAAGATCAGATTCCTAATAAGTCTAGCATCAGTACAAAAACAGCAGGGCAGGTCCTTGTTTGTTTATTGTTTTAAGTTTCTGCCGACATAACTTTGTTTAAAATATGAGCAAAAAATATTATTACTGTACATAGAGTGGCAGTTATGCCTGGGCTGTTTTCATAAACTGCTCTTCTTCTGGTTAACTTAAATGTAATTGTGTTTCTCTCTGACATTAAAACTGTAATTAACTGTTTTGCAATTCAAAAGAAATTTTAATGCCATTAATGAATTGTGGAATTTAATAACATTAATGGATAATGGAAAATAAAGTAGATTATTCACCCATTTGAAAAAGCTGCTCAACTTCACAAATGCACATTTTCACTGTTAAAACAGTTAAAACATTTTTGGAGAGATTATTTAAAATTGGAAACGTACAGTAAGTATTTTAGTATTTTAGAAGATTCCTATTCCAGTTACCCCTTACGAAAATTGACCATGGTTTTATTATACTGTAGTAAAAGTGTTGTAACCGTGGTGTTGATTACCATTTGTATAACCATAGTTTTACTACAAATACCATGGTTAAACTATGGTTAGTGAAGCAAGACCATGGTTGATTTGTGGTTACCATGATTTAACTATAGGAACCATGTTTTTTTTTTTTTTGTTTTTATTTGTAGTAAAAGCAATGGTTAATTTTCGTTAGGGACTAGCCAAAAAAAAGAGTTTTGAGGAAGCAACAGAACAATAGTAGTAAAACAAACACACCTTTGGAGGTGCAATACTATCTAATACTGTACAGCCGCCTTGTCACAATTCTGTATTGTTAAAGGCGGTATATAAATAAAGGTGACTTGACTTGACTTGACTTGCAAGTTAAAGAAGCAGACTAAATGAAGAAAAATATGTCTGGACACTCCCTTAAACGTTGTTTATTTGTTAACAGCCTTTCATCCAAACAAGTAGCCTTTGTCAAGGTATGATTTCTAACAAAATCATTTTGTAACAGGAAACGATTGCTCATCCTACTCGTCATTTTACCTGAATTGCAATCACAGCGTAAGTGATTTTGGCTGACATCGAATGTCCAGCCTGCCTCGCCGGTTTATAACCGGTGTCATCTTTCTAGTGACCCTACTAGTCTAACCACAGACCTAACTTTAGGTCAGACTTGTTGGCCTTGAGAATACAAACGTTCTCGAGAGCCAATCGTGGGGCCTGGTATTACAGTATTCTGAAACCTGAAACCCTTATTGCAATTGGTCTGGTTCTTAACATGGGTGGGAAGGTATTACTCATTTGTAACAACGTATTTCTCTTCTCTGAATAGGCTGTTGATCATCTGACAAATGGCTTAATGTGTTCATGCAGATGGGAGCTAAATATGGCAGTGTGTGGCATGTTGGCTAACCTGCGAAACAGTTCTGGTTACATGAGAAGGTGTCAGGGATTTGTAATACCAAAAGCAGATCATCAAAGAGGTAAACCAGCACAAATGAAGCTGTATCAGGAGAGTGAAATCGCTCAAACAGTTGTTGATGACCAGTGGCTTTGTGGCACTATGCCGCCAATGATTATTGGCTGTCCTGCGCATCTCCTGCCAGCTAATTAGTAGTGTTAACCTCAGATGGTGTCATGTCGAACGCTACAGGCTGGATTACACTACACGCATTTTTAAATCTCAAGAGATTTTAAAGACCCTCTGTGATGAAAATCAAAGTTTTTAACGTTGTTTACATGTCTGTCTGGTGAGATGAACTCAGATAAGTAACAGCTCTTGAGTGATTGTAAAGGAAGAGCTGTTTGCGTGCTTTCTAGGCTATAATCCATTCATATAATTTGAAACAGAAAAGAAAAAAAAAAAAAACTCTGGATGGATTCACTCTTTGATACCATTTATCTAATAAGCACTAGCAAGATCACTGCAACTGATGTAGTGGAAACCATACAAAATTATATCTAATGATCTGTTTCTCACAGCGAGTGTAATGATGAACGCCCAAATCCACTCCCAAATAACTGTATAAATAATGCTGTTTTTTTCTTCACGGAATGTAGTTTTATGAGTTTTTCAGGTGAACTTAATTAGACTTCAAATATGCGGTTTGTTAATAAAGAGAACGTCTATTTGAAAATTTGCTTCAGTGTTTTTGGAAATGTGAGCTCCAGGGCGTCAGTGGCCGTTAAGTGTTCATGAACATGCCGAGAGCAGCCTTACCTTGGCCAGATCTTCTGGAATTTGCAGCTGGCTCTGATGTCTCTATAGTGGTTAAACACAAGGCATAATTAGTTTTGAGTAAATCTAATAGACAGTCTTTGGATGCATTAATCTATTATTTGTTCCAGAACAAATAGTTTTGGCTGAGGGCAGAATCTCATCACTTAATATTTTATGTAACTTTAATGCTCATATCAGAGCGCTGCCTTTGTACTTATGGCTGAATTGCCTAGAAACTTTTATGATGGCTATTGTTGGTGTTTATTACAGGGTTCGTACAAGGTGCGTAAAGTGCTTGAAGTTCTTGAATTTGACTTTTTGAAATTTAAGGCCTGGGAAACCCTTGAAAATAGCAATATTCCTGAATAGGTTCTTGAAAAGTGCTTGAATTATTGAAAGACAATGTATCTATGAAATACGTGTTTAATTTTGTCAATAAGCATATGTCTTTTCACGCTAAATTCACGCAGTTCAAAAAACATACTTTTTTCACTTATTTCTGTTAATGTCAGAAAACAGTCTAAGCAAGTAGTAGTACTGACAGTGTCGTGTAAACTGAAGATGCGAAAAGAGGAACAGATGAACCAAATCAGTTGAGTCATTTTCGTTGGAACCATTCCGATTGATTCAAACTAATGACTTTGATCATTCTTTTCATGCAATTCACTAGCAAAAAACAAAACAAATTAAAAGAGCCAGTCATTTTCGAATTTCGACATTGCTTGTAACAGTTTTAAAAAGCATGTAGTGATGGGTGAAACTGAGATTAATTTAAACCATTGCGTTGCACAATTATTTTCTATTTCTAAGCGCTCCGATTGGATTGCATATCGCAAATCATTTGTTTCAGATCGTGACTTCAAATTGTGTATTGCGACTCATTTGATTCAAGTTGGGACTTTGAAGCGCGCATTGCAAATAATTTGATTTAGAACAGAACAGGTTTGTGAATCATTTAGCAAATTAAATGATTCAAATTAAATGATTCGCGATACGTGATTTGAAGTCACGATCTGAAACTAATAATTTGCAATATGCAATCCGATTGGAGCACTTAGAAATAGCAAATAATTTTACAACGGAATGGTTTAAATTATTCAGAGTTTAAAAAAATCTCAGTTTCACCCATCACTACAAGCTTTTTAAAACTGTTACAAGCAATGTCGAAATTCGAAAATGACTGGCTTTTTTAATTTGTTCTGTTTTTTGCTAGTGAATTGCATGACATGAATGAGAATTCCCGATTCATTTGATTTAGATAAGAACCTTGGGGCGGATTTGTAAATCTTATGCTTTAGATCAGAACTTCAGAGCACGGATTGCGAATCATTTGATTCAGGTCAGGACTTCGGTGCGGGTCTGCAAATCATTTGTTTCAGATCAGGATTTCAGAGCAATTTCGTGAATCTTTTTTTCTGACTTGTTTCATTTTAAAGTGTCTGTACAAACCCTGTTATTAAATATCATTCAATAAATAATATTTTATAGAAATAATAGTAGTATTTAATATTTTGTATTGGGAAATTGTTCAGAATGGTGATGGCCAACATTGATGATGGTGAAGAGAGTGTTTTTGTGAGTGAATCAGCAGTTAAGACTTTTATATTGAAAGAGACTGAAACCGTGTTGTAAACAAGGAAGTTATTTTTACTTTCAACAACGTCAAGTAAGACGCAGCCAGCAAATGGGCTGAGCAGCGTTGTCATCAGAAATCACCCTTAACAGATGAAAGGATAGTACGACAAAGCTATCGCTTTCCTCAGCTGACATTCAAACTAATGTTTTATTTTTTTTATTTCATCATATTTAATTTTGAATATGAGATTAAGATGAAGAATGAATGCTGTATTAAATGCAGGTAATCACACTCGCTTACTCCATCTCTCTCTCATAGTACTCTACATTATACAGTGAGCTTTTAATACAGTAATACATTACGTTTTCCATGAAGCACCTCACCGTTCCTTCATTACTAGTTCTAAAGTGACGTTTTCGGATTAGCAGAGGAGGCTTGGGCTCAGCTGTCAGACTGTCAACTTGAGATTGAATCTGTGGCGGAAAGAAGTAGTTTACACAAAAGAAACTTTTTAAATACACTCTATTTCTGTTTTTTATGTATTTACACACTCATGCCGTCAAACTGTTGTGTAAATGCAATGTCACGCTTGTAGTCATACGATATGGCTATAAAACACATAAAAACTTTTCAGGTTTTGTTTGAAAATGGTGTTGGGTATTTGTTTGCTACTTCAAATAGTGGCCACTTGATATTTAATGTAATATCTAGGTCTAGACGTCAAGATCTTATGTGCGTGATTGCATGCAAGTTACGTATTTCATTTGAAATGTCTTAAACTCTCTTTGTTTTTGTGTTCTAGCTCTTTGGCCAGGCCTGAAGTGAGCAGCTCCAGTCCGTCCGGATCAGTCAAACCCGGTGGAAACACCCACAAGATCTGCCTGGTGTGCTCCGACGAAGCCTCTGGATGTCATTATGGGGTGCTCACCTGTGGCAGCTGCAAGGTTTTCTTCAAAAGAGCCGTAGAGGGTGAGCCTGCAGGACACACACATTCTCCTTCATGTTGCTGTTTTGACAGTAGGGCTGACTCAGTGGAAGCCACTGGGCTGATAAATGCTTTGAATCTCATTTTATCATGCAGTGAAAAACAAAGAAATCACATATGCTGTCAAGGTTGTCCTGTCGAATAAATTTTGAACAGCGTTTGATGGCAGATAAAAGTTTGATTTATTTTTGGGATGACTATTAAAATTTACAGATGAGCCTTTACTCTGTTACTATATGTATCGCCCCAATCTCACATTTCAACAGGAAATACATCAAACAGGGAGGGAAACTATTAGGAAGACTATTACAGGGATAGTTCACCCCAAAATGAAAATTCTGTCTTTAATTACTCACCCTCATGTCATTCTAAACACTGTAAGACCTTGGTTCATCTTCAGAACACAAATTAGGATATTTTGGATGAAATTTAAAAAGCTAAAATTACGATTGAACCACTGATGCCACATAGACTATCAGGGCTTTTCTCTTTAGGAGTACAGTCAAAATCTCAGCAGCACCTTGTAATCAATAATCAAAAAATCTGATAAAAAAAAAAACAGCCTTCCTATTTGACTCCTTAAAGTGATTTACATTTGGTTTTTACCATTGTAATGGCATTTTTTCTAAGTTTATTAAAAGTAAGTCATCTCTGATATATATATTTCAAGCTTTTCTAATTAAAAAATAGAATAAGAACAAGTTACCAATCAAATAAAATCAGTATTAACAAAATTATTTTGTACTACAGAGGTGGCACAGCAGAACACAAAACTGGCTTGTAGGTGTATTTTCATATGTTTAATGAGGCTCAGAGGTGGCATGAGTGCAATCAAATTCATAAATTCATGTTGAGATTAACGTTTTAAAAATAAAAATTTTGAATACAGAAATATAAAATGATTTAAATAACTGCAAAGATACTTTAAAAATTAAACAAATACTACCAGTAGGTGGCAGCAAGTCACTGATTTAATTACTGAATCATTCCATTTGATTCGTTTGAACGGCTGATTCATACAGGAATAAAGCAAGTGACTCTCTTAATGAATGGGAAATTGAATCATTGACTCCAATAGACTCATTTAAAAACACACGTTCATTCATAAACTATAAACTAGATGCATAGCAGCTTGGCTGTGACTTGTTTCAGACTATTTTTGATGACGAATCAGGCAATAGTGTTATAGTCAGACAGTGTGTAAGGCACTTAATATTAACTTCTGTGATATGTTACTCAATGTTGCAAAAACACGTAAAAACTTTTGAAGCTCCCCTCAGTGCAAACACAAATATGCTCATCGGTTCACTCGCACATGGTGCGTCTAAATGTTTTTCCATAGTCGCAAGCAGTAGTTTTCAGTCGCAAATCTTACTACCTTTCTTGGTAGTTGCATTGCTGTCTATGCAAGGTCAGAAAACTCTCGGATTTCATAAAAAAATATCTTAATTTGTGTTCCCTTTAATAGTAATTTTATGGTAGCAAATGAGTTTAAAAGGCTGAAATTAAATGAAAATAAACATTTATTAAAAAAACAATTATTCCATGCAAAATTATATTAACAAAAAATGCACACTGTAGAATCTGAAATTAATAGTTTCAGCCAGTAATCTTAAAATGGCTATATTGACTTGATTTTTTTCATATTTACATATTTACATAATTTATTGCTCTGTTATTAATTCTGAAATCCCCTGATAGATGGATTTGTTATTGTGATCATTATGTAAAGCACTTAATAAGTCATCATAAGTAGCCATTTCCTGCTTGTGTTTAAAAGCATGAATAGCTCAGTTACAGGCGGTCTAGAAGATGGAATATTAAAATGCTTCGATTTTGTTTTCTTTTTTTTTTATTTCATTGCAAATTATATTATTGTGATCATTTGAATGAAAATTTAATCAAGTCCTTCTCCTGCACGCCTTGCTATAATAGGAGCAGAAACTGCCAACATAAGCAATGATGAAGCAATGAAGCAATGATGATCCATGTTATTCAGCATGATTTGAGAGTGTTCCCAAGGGTGTTTCGTGCTTCAGTGAAAGCAGGATCATCTGACCTTTAGTACAATGTATTTCATATGGTCAATGTCACAAATAGTGCAGAGTGTGAAATATTTCTGATTTATTTTGTCATAATGTTTCTTTTTTCAAAACATACAGCTTTGTTAAATGATATTTTGAATCTCATTTGTGCAACACAGAGGTCTTCACCCCACTCCTCTTTTTTTTTTTTTTTTTACTTTTTCACCAACACTTACAGAGTGACTTTAATAACAATTTTGTATTTTTTGTGTGATCTACTCTATCAATCACAGTTTTCTGAAACATTAGCAGACGGATAATCATGTTTGCCTTAATTAGTCACAGAAAAAAAAAAAAAAAAACACATTGTCAGAGTGTGGTTTCCTGCAGAGGTGTTACTGTGAGATTAGATATTTCCTTATGTTTGGAGCACAGAATATGTCTGGAAAAAGAGCACACAGCAATAAAGCTTATGTGCTTGGCTCCTCCTCAAAATTCCCTCCTGTTTTAACACATGCTCCATCCCAGTACTGAAACAGAGTCCACCTGCATGATATTGCTACAATATCCACTCTTTTGGCATCATCTACCATCCGTACTATGTAGAGCACAACAATCGGATTAAAAAAAAAAAGTAAAAATCTGGTTTATTTTCACCACAGAAATTAGATTATGTATAAAGCTTTCAGAACAGAACTTTCATGTTCTCAGAAGTTAAAAAGATGCTGTTTCTGTAGAAACAGTTGCATTAATAGGAAATCATTGGTAATAGCTGAAATCTTAGTGAAGAACTACCCATAATCCACAAATTAAAAAAGTTTTTGATTTTAAAAATGTGGTTATTCTCAAGTCGAAATGTGTTGTTTTTTATTCATAAATCAGTGATTCTAAGTCAATAGTTTCATGTTGTACTTTCATTTGATTATCATTATCAAAGCAGTTCTTTATGAGAAGCATAGTTAATTGCTTCATAAAAGTATTTTACACTTTGTTTCAAATCAAAGTGTATGATGTGATTCATTTTGGAGCTGATTGTTTTTGATTCAATCAATCTTTTAAGTGACGATTAATACTTTAGAAGCAAGGCTTCTGAGAGTGGAATGCTGCACTCTTAAGTGCCAAGAAAATTTGTAAAATAACAATTTTGGTTAATTAAAAATATACCTTTCAGTTGGCACAGATTGGTAATAGTTAAAATAATCATGTCGGTAGTAGAATGAATGTTTTTTGTTGTTGTTATAGTTGTTGTTGTTATTGTTGGAAATGAACCCTGAGGAGTAAGGTGTCCTTTATTTTAAGTTTGATTAGTTATATGCTGGCGATCAGTAAGTAATTTGCATAATGATTTGCATTACTCAAATGTGAGCTGATTTTTATATTTACACATATTCAGTATTCAACAACATGGCTTGCGTCTCTGAATGAAAGAACGAGAAAAAGATCACAGGCAATCATAAGAGAGTTATTTAACATTCAGTATTAAAGGTACAGTAGCACACATTAATAAAGTGACACGTAATCAAAAGTTTTGTTGACTATGTAAAACTTTTTAACCAGCAGTAATGTTGGTTAATGTTGGCTAAAAATGACAGATCACTTGGATTTTATTTCTGATGTTAAACATCAGATATGATTTGTCACCTTGCACAGTATTTTAGTATTTTATTTAAATGTGGAGAGCTTGTAAAATTACTGTTTTTGTGATTTCAGGGGGAAAAATAACAGATATGAATGTGCTCTGCAAAGAGGATTTGGTCACACTTTAGTGTGAAGACCAATTCTCACTGTTAACAAACTATTAACTGTAACTTTTGTCCCAGTAAATTCCTAATTTGCTGATTATTAATAGTTAGTAAGGTAGTTGTTAAGTTTAGGCATGGGGTAGGACTAAGGGATATAAATTATGGTCATGCAGAATAAGGCATTAATATGTACTTTATAAGTACTAATAAACAGACAATATGTTAGCGATATGCATGCTAAAAAGCAACTAGTTAATAGTGAGAATTGATCTTTAACATATTTTTTCTTCATATTTTAAAATTCATAGATGCAGCCGAACTGAAACGAGTAGCTTCTGCTAACCAGCTTCATATTTTGTATCAGCATGAACTGAGCTGTGTTTTCAGCACTTGAAACATTTATATCTGTTATTTTTGTTTTTCTTCCCTGATTTCTTCGGTTGCTCTGGCAATGGTGAAGGATGGAGAGCACGGCAAAACACAGATGGTAAATAAATTCACCTTCAATAATGCTTTTGCTTCCCGTTTTTAGTCTCCCCACAATGCACGTGTGTTAAAATGCTTTTGTCTTTAGTAATAACTCATAGTAGTAACATTGACTCATTAAAGCTCAGTCATTACAGCAGGAAAAGGAATCAAACACAGTCAGAAATTAACATTTTTTTTATTTCAGGGGCCAGACTTGATTTTTGGGGGTATTTTACCCTAGCAGGGCATATATATATATATATATATATATATATATATATATATATATAGTTGCCATGATAATGTCATCATAATATTCTTATTTAACTGATAGAAATGTATTTTTTATTTAAAAAGAAACGTTCCAATAATTAATAGAAATTAGACAGTTGATAAAAAAATACATCTTTTTACATTTCTATCAGTTAAATCTATATAATATGAAATAATATAATATAATATAATATAATATAATATATTAACGTGTTCTCCACTTATGTCAGATTCTTTAATCTATTCATATAAATTCTCAGTATTAAAAGTTATGGCTGTTATTGATACAATCGATTCAGAATCTAATTCAAGTAGGTGAAAATAATGCACAACATATAACACAATAAACACTGCTAAAATATGTTTTTTTTTATTATTATTATTGGCAGGTTGCATTAGATTGTCTTTTTCTCTTTGTTTGCAACACACTGCAAGGTTGCATTAGATTGTCCTTTTGTCTTTTTCTGAGCTGATTTTTTTTTTCTTTTCCCCCAAAAATCACCTTATAATAGCAATTGCAATAGCACTCGCCTCTGAATAAGTAAATCTTTTGGTCACACTTCTGTTTGGGGACCAGTTTTCACTATTAACTGTGACTTTTGCCTCAAACTCCTTATGTGCTGCTTATTAATAGTTGGTAAGGTAGTCGTTAAGTTTAGGTATGGTTTAGGATTAAGGGATCTAAAATATGCTAAATATTCTCAGAATAAGACATTAATAAGCAGCCAGTATGCAGGTAATATGCATGCTAATAAACAACTAGTTATTAGTGAGAATTGGTCTCTAAACTAAAGTGTTACCAATATTTATATATGTATTTCACTTACAGTGTCATTTTTCACCGAGAGTTAATTTCTGACCCTCAAGCATGTTAACTGCACTAGTTGTTTAGTCGCTAGTTTGCATTCTGATAATCATCATAGTTGCACTTGGCTTGATTTTGCTTGCACCACAGTCAGTCCCTCTGAGTTGCTGTATGACTGCATTTGTATCGATCGGTTTAGCTGATGCGTTTTTACCATGACTGATGGGAAGACACTCAAGTCAGAGTGCTTCAAGCCTGCTAAACATGTTTGAGCGTGACTTTATTGTTTTATTCGAAGCTTTAATGAAAAGAAATGTCTTGGAGCGCTGGTCTGTGGGATGAAGATAAGGATGAATTGTCTTCTGTGAACTTTTCGTTGACTTTCCTCAGCACAGAAAAATCAATTTAGTTGAAAGGCAGAGAGAAATGGATTTCAAAGCTCTGTTTGTAAGGGAGCCGGCTATGCAAGTAATGAATGTAAAGTAAAATAAAGTCAGGTTAATTGAGGTTTAGTCCAATATGAAGCTGTCGTCAGACAGGAAAGAGTTGACATCCAGAGAATGAGGACACATGTCCTCACTGCACAAGAATCTAGAAGTCACTCCTGATATTTCAAGGCAACAGGTTAATTTAATCACAAATCTAAGAAATGTGATTGAGGTTTAAGGTTGAAAAAGGTGTTCTGTGAACATTAGTTTTTATTATTAAATATATTCCATACAGCTTTTTATTAAAACCTCCTGGCAGTGTTTTGGTCACTGAAAAATAAAGAAGCACGTAAACTGCTTTTAGCTGCATTGAATACTGTACGTGGCTATCGGATGCTTTGATGTGCTTCAAAATGAACAGTTCTGGGTCTGTACAGGCTGTTGGATGGCATGTCCTCCACGCCAAATGGAGAAATCCTCAAAGGTCTTTGGCTGAGTGGTTGGCAGTAAACTGGTTGAGGTGGCATTTGATTATTCATCTGTTTTGGCTTATCGTTCTGTACTAATTCCAAACATTTCTGGCTTAAAGTGCTTTTTCAAAGCTTTTCGAAGTTTTGGATTCTCTCGACTAGGAATGAATAAGGATGTGATGGTTCTGTTGGCATGAAATGCACAGAATGAAGCTGGAATGGCTTTTTACAGGATAGTTCAACCAAAACTAAAATAATCACACTCACATTTTTGAGTCGGTTTTTGCCATCCTTGTCCAGCCTTGTTTTACCAAATACAGATGATAGAAAAATAGATTATGATTTTGAACGTTTCCATTGGATTTCACCTTATTAACCAAAAGAACATAGTTTTTTATTTATTTTTCACCCCAAAGGTAAAAAATCATTAAAGGTTCATTTTCATATTTGATTATTCTAATGTCAATGTTGGATTTTATAGAGATGAGATGCAAGGCTTACTACTTTGAAAAGACCCTTAAATCAGCTTTAGTTAGTTTTACTTTGAACTTTTACCTTTAAAACACTTCCAAAATAAATGCAGTCTAGTAACACAGTAGTATGTGGACTCAGTTGTCACTTCACCGCTGTACAATTCGGTTTGGTTTTTTTAGGGTGTGATGCCGTAACCCAAAACATCAGAGGTGCTTATTGTAGTTTTCAAACCTTTAAAACGTTTGACCATAAATTTGTAATACTTGTATTTCTTCCAGGGCAGCACAACTATCTCTGCGCGGGAAGGAACGACTGCATCATCGACAAGATAAGAAGGAAAAACTGCCCGGCGTGCCGCTTTCGCAAGTGTCTTCAGGCCGGCATGAACTTGGAAGGTAAGGATGCTCTGATTGATTGACGAGCGCTTTGCTGGAGTGATTTATATGACCTTTGCATGCCACTGCACAGGGGTGCAAACAAGTGAGCAATTAGGATTGACACTTGAGAGGAATTCGAATCTCCATAAATAATAATTTACTCACCACGTTTCCAATAGTTCCCACCATGTTCAGTGTTCGACAAACCAAATGTCATCAAATAATTTCTCGTTTTATAATTTATCAAATGGACTTCCAGTATTTTTTTATTTTTTTTTTTTATGAATGTGGATTACTGATCCTACAAATCACTTAGCTTCTCGTGCTGTATGCATTTTTTCCAGTCCACGTTCTTAAGTAGGTGGTGGAAACATGGTAAGACCAAGGACTGTTTGTGCAGATTTTTCCTTCATGCGCAAAAGATGAAGGAAGGTATAAAACAGCCAAAAGCTTTAAGAACATTCAGCCGTGCCTCACTGACAGCGTGCTGATGTACTTCACAGTTATTGGACAGAATTCATCCATCCCTGTGCAAGGCTTTAAAATTGTGGATGATTTATTTGCGTGAAGCACCAAACAGGAGAAAAAAGACCTTGATGCAGTAGCTGCAAACTAAATCTGGGGTTCTACCAGAGAGGCTTTTAGTTGCCATAGAAACATTTATGGCAGAAAATTAAAAAAGTGGGACGGAATGATATTGTGTTTGATGGTAAGCTCTCAATCAGCAGAACAGCTGAGTGATTTCACGAGAGAAAACCTTCAAGAGGCATTCACATCAAAACATGCGGCGTACATGGAAGCACCATTTATACATTGTCTGTGCTGAAATTCAAAAGATTCATACAAGAAAGGACACTGGAGTATTCCTTTATTTAAGAAATCAGTACAAGTGGGAATATGGATTATGTGTGGCATGCTCACATTTCTGCCTCTTCATCGTATGACAGTCATAATCATATTGAGGAAGTAATAGCAGCCTTAGTACTTCACAGCAAATGACTAGAAAGCAAGTGTTATCCTATGGACGTTACAGCACTTGAGAGCATTGCATTTAGTTTAAAACATTCAATTCTGCAGATGGTTTTTTTTTTTTTTTTTCTAAAAAGGGCTTCTGGGTTAATGACGTAATGATGTTCATGTTTTTGATGTTCAGGCATATTTAAATGGAAACGCAGTTTCAGAATTTGGTCACACTTAAAGGTCTAATTCTCGCTATTAACAAATCATTAAAGGAGAAGTCCACTTCCAGAACAAAAATTTACAAATTACAAATAGAAATTATGTTTTTTCAGGAAAACATTTCAGGATTTTTCTCTATATAATGGACTGATAAGGTGCCCCGATTTTGAACTTCCAAAATGCAGTTTAAATGTGGCTTCAAATGATCCCAAATGCGGTTGTAAACGATCCCAGCCGAGAAAGAAGGGTCTTATCTAGCAAAACGATCAGTTATTTTCATAAAAATAATAGAGTTTATATACTTTTTAATGTCGAACGCTCGTCTTGTCTTGCTCTCCCTGAACTCTGTTTTTTTCTGGTTCATGACAGTTAGGGTATGTCGAAAAACTCCCATCTCATGTTCTCCCTCAACTTCAAAATCACCCTATATCGCTGTTTACCTTTTTTGTTAAGGCTGTTTGATCTTTGCATGTTCACTTTGCAAAGACTGGGTCGGAACTTCTGCAGTGACGTAGGATGATTTTAAAATGATTTTTGAAGTTGAGGGAGAAAATACGATTGGAGTTTTTCGACATACCCTAACTGTGCTGAACCATAATACACACAGTTCAGACAGAGCAAGACAAGATGAGCATTTGAGATTAGAAAAAAATTAAATTGTATTTTTTTAATGAAAATAACCAATCGTTTCGCTAGATAAGACCTGTCTTCCTTTGCTGGGATTTTACAACCGCATTTGGGATCGTTTGAAGCCGCATTTGAACTGCATTTTGGAAGTTCAAAATCGGGGCACCATAGCAGTCCATTATATGGAGAAAAATACAGAAATGTTTTCCTCAAAAACATTAATTTCTACGAATGAAGAAAGAAAGACATGAACATCTTGGATGACAAGGGGGTGAATAAATTATTTGTAAATTTTTGTTCTGGCAATGGACTTCTCCTTTCACTATGACTTTTGCCTCAGTGAACTCCTAACTTGCTGCTTATTAATAGTTAATAAGGCATTAGGTATTTAGAACAGTGTTAGGGATGTAGAATATGGTCATGCAGAATATGTGCTTTGTAATTCTAATGAACAGCCAATATGTTAATAATAAGCTTGCTAATAAGCAACTAGTTAATAGTGAGAATTGGTCCCTATACTGAAGTGTTACCCAGAATTGTATATTGTTTCTCAAAGTTAGTTTTTAAAGATTGCAGTGTGTTGCACCAAAAAAGGTCTAATATTTGTAAAAAAAAAAAAAAACATTTTCCGTCTTCATTTTCACTGTCTGTGAAACACACTCGATTTCAGGGGGTGTGCATACCTCATGCAGAAACGGATGTAAACGCCCACTGCTGTGATTGGCTGACTTCATTGCACCGTATCCACTCCCTTCTTTTTGCAACATATCATGTGTTTTGATACTTGAGATGGCAAGCACTTCAGTAGAGCCGTGTATGTTTGAGCTAGAGTCGAATCCTGATTTCAAATCCAGCTGTTTCTGAAGGGTTGAAAAGAATGATTTATCTTTTAAGCCGATGAGTTAGGTTTGAGTTCTGAAATTTGCAGTATGATTTTATTGTAGAGGAACCTTTTATATCTGGAACATTTTGATTCTCCCTTTCATTACCTCTTTAAAGAATAGATGCAATTCTTACACGTTCTGCATTTAAATCATAAACTATAATATTTTTTGTGGTCCAGTATATACAGGTGGTGCAACTGTCAAAATAATGCAGTTGAGGTCAAAAGTTTACATACACCTTGCAGAATCTGAAAAATGTTAATTGTGACACCAAAATGCATGTTAATTTTTATTTAATACTGACCTAAGTAAGATATTTCACATAAAAGATGTTTACATATATAGTCCACAAGAGAAAATAATAGTTGAATTTATAAAAATAACCCTGTTCAAAAGTTTACATACGCTTGATTTTTAATACTTGAATGATCCACAGCCCTTTTTTTTTAGTGATAGTTGTTCATGAGTCCCTTGTTCGTCCTGAACAGATAAATTGGCTGCTGTTCTTCAGAAAAATTCTTCAGGTCCCACAAATGATTTGGTTTTTCAACATTTTTGTCTATTTGAACCCTTTCAAGCAATGACTGTTTGATCTTTTCACACTGAGGACAACTGAGGGACTCATATGCAACTATTACAGAAGGTTCAAACGCTCACTGATGCTCCAAAAGGAAGCACGATGCATTAAGAGCATTAAGAAAACTTTTTGAATTTTAAGATCAGGGTAAATTAAATTTATTTTGTCTTCTGGGAAGCGTACGTATTTTCTGTAGCTTCTGAAGGGCAGTACTAAATGACAAAAATATGATATTTAGGCAAAATAAGAAAAATGTAAACATCTTCATTCTGTTCAAAAGTTTACACCCCTGGCTCTTAATGCATCGTGTTTCCTTGTGGAGCATCAGTGAGCATTTGAACCTTCTGTAATAGTTGCATATGAGTCCCTCAGTTGTCCTCAGTGTGAAAAGATGTTGGAAAGGGTTCAAATACACAAAAATACTGAAAAACCAAAGAATTTGTGGCACCTGAAGGATTTTTCTGAAGAACAGCGGGCAGTTCAGGACAATGAAGGGACTCGTGAACAATCAAATATCACTAAACAAAAAAAAAACAAAAAACAAAAAAATCCAGAATACAGAACAGGCATATAAAATGCAGAATACTTGCAGAGGAACATTGTTAGGCACCGCTGACATTCGACGTAACATTTGCCAGATATCTGTTGAGCAAAAAGTTCATCTCTGGGCCATCTTTAAATCTGTTCAAATGTCTTGGGTTGTTGTGACTTTGACAAAAAGCAGTTTAAAAAGAGTAAATTCTTTTCTGTTTATTTGTTTTAACAACGGATGGGTCCTCAGATGGTTGCGTTTCTGAATAATCCATTAATGATGTTGCTCATTAGTTATGGCTTCAAGCTGTCAGAAACAATAACTGGCCTCCCACCGCATCATACGCACAGACCTTCTCTTTATTTACAGATGTGATACAATATAAAACCGAAAGATTTTAAACTCCAGCAGCTTAAATAATAAAGCATTTTTATGAGGAAAAGAGACAGTTTTATTTCTTCATTTGTGTTCATTTTTAACCATCTGTACTGCAACTTAAAAAATAAAAGTTTTCAGTGTGTGCTTATGTGTACAGTGATTAAATCAAAACCATATTCTGCATACCTCAAGATCTCAGAAATGAGTTAATTTGGAAAAGGTTCTATTTAAATCAGTTTTTAAACTGGTGAAACCGTACCTACTGTCGGACAAGCGACTTGATCCACATAAATACTTTGTGGATCTGCTTACACTCACAACAAACCGTATCATTAAATTAATCCGACTATGCGCGCATGTGCCCCAGATGCTACAGATATTCAGAATTTAGTTTGTGCTTGTAAAAATCATACAGTTTGTTGCTTAATAGCTCTCAACATGTTACTGCAGTACTTCAAATCTTCTGTCTGTTCCTCTCTGTAATTGTCAGTAATTTCATGCAATCCTAGTCACTAAAAGTAGCATTGGTTTATATGCTACATAATAAATAAATATGAAATAGCTAAATCATATCATCAACAAACATTGCCATATCAAGCTTCCTTAAAGCTGTTCAATATTAAAGCATTACGTTTTAAAGTAAAGCTGCTTTGAAACAGTGTGTATTGTGAAAAGTGCTGTGCAAATAAATTTGCACTTGATTTGACTTGATTTGTTGTGTACAGAAAATGCTACTTTGTACTTGAAAGTTTCAACTCTTGCAAGTTTTGCTTTTTTGAAGATGCAAGCATTTTCATTAGTTGAAACTAACATGAATACAAAGATTATAGTTCTTACAACTTGGCAGATATGCTTTAAACTAGATTTTCAAAAGATTTATTTTTCTATTCATCTTTGACATCCTTGTCACTGACTCATTTATAAAGCCTGCAACAGAAGCTATGAAGATTAATTTCCCAAAGATTGTATCAAGATACAAAAGATAAAACTGTATGTAGTCATGGATTTAGTCATGCAGGGATCAAGTAACTATGCACCATTATGCCAACATTCAGATGAAGTTATTATGCATTGAGTTAAGAGTAATCTTATTTCTCCCCTTCATTGTAGCTCGGAAAAACAAGAAACTGATGCGATTACGTGGTCATTCGTCTTCAAGTGAGCAGGCCCCGGCTCTGTCTGATGAGCGCTTGTGTTCACTGGTGCCCAAAGCCATGCCCCAGCTGGTGCCCACCATGCTGTCCCTGCTCAAAGCCATCGAGCCTGAGATCATCTACGCGGGCTACGACAGCACCATCCCGGACACCTCCACCCGCCTCATGACAACACTTAACCGTCTGGGAGGTCGCCAGGTCATCTCCGCAGTCAAGTGGGCCAAAGCCCTTCCTGGTGAGCCCTCAATATTAGCTGCTTTACAGTTAATCATTACAAAAGCTTTTGTTTTGATTTAAATCCTTATTTTGCAATTTATCCCTGCAAAGCTGCTTTGAAACTGTTTTTTGTTTGTTTTTGTTTGTTTGCTTTTTTTTGTAGTTTATTTTTTCGTTTTGATTTTTGTTTTGTTTTGAAAAATTATTTCCCAATTTATTCCTGCAAAACAGCTTTGAAACAATCTGTTTTGTTTTTGTTTCATTTAGGTTTTTTGTTTTGTTTTGAATCATTATTTTCCCATTTGTCCCTGCAAAGCTGCCTTGAAAAAATCTGTTTTTGTTTGTTTGTTTTTTTTAGTTTTGTTTTGAATCATTATTTTTGAACTTATCCCTGCAAAGCTGCTTTGAAGCAGTCTGTTTTGTTTTGTTTTGTTTTGTTTTGTTTTGTTTTGAATAATTACTTTCCAATTTATCCCGGCAAAGCTGCTTTAAAACAATCTGTTTTTGTTTGTTTGTTTTTTTTTTTTAGTTTTGTTTTGAATAATTACTTTCCAATTTATCCCTGCAAAACTGGTTTGAAACAATCTGTTTTTGTTTGTTTATTTTTTTAGTTTAGTTTTGTTTTGAATAATTACTTTCCAATTTATCCCTGCAAAACTGGTTTGAAACAATCTGTTTTTGTTTGTTTTGTTTTTTTTTGTTTTGTTTTGAATCATTATTTTCCCATTTAAAGCTGGTTTGAAACAGTCTGCTTTGTATAAAACGCTTGTATAAAAGTTACTTTTGTTTTGTTTTGGTTTGTATTCTCTTCTTCTCCCTTCTTCAAACAGTACTTCTTGTTGCTTAAAGGTCATTGTGGAGATGTGCAGGCATATTAATTGTGTACTTAATTGTGTCAGATGTGCCAGTCACTAGATTGTCAGCAGATAGAGACTGCAAAGATGTAGGAGGAATCAGTTGAGCTAGAGATCTAATGAGCACCTGAGGGCGGGTTGGCATGCTGTCTGGCCAGAGAATGGAAAAAAAATCCATAGATCTAAACAGAATTAATTGCCAGAGAAAAGGAAATGAGCTGCTTTGCTCACCTGTTTGTGAGTGCACAGATCTGCAGTTAGTATTCAAAAAAAGTGGAGTGATTTGAGCCTGTGGGGAAGTTGAGCCACCCATTGTTTCTAGGCAACCATTAACAAAACAGGTGATGTGGTGAGAGGCCCTTGGAATAATTGGTAACTACATTTAAGTTCAAAAAAACATTTTTTTTATGTTCAAGGACAGACAAATTTGATCAAATATCACATGTGTTTGTGCTTTAGGAAGTTATAATATGAGGCTATATTGTAGCCTGACATTAGCCCTAAACTGCTGGATAATGCAAGATTGTTAAAATGGTAGGAGTAGGGTAATTTGAGCCAAAACTCTTGGGTTAAGTTGAGCCAGTGGCTCACCCCTTCTTATGATTTCTTAGAAAGTATAATTTTTAGCGCTGTCAAATGATTGATCACGATTATTCGCATCCAAAATAAAAGTTTGTGTTTGCATTTGTATGTGCTGTGTAAAAAACACACACACACACACACACACACACACACACACACGTATATATTTAACAATATATACATGTGTGTGTATTTATATATACATAATAAATATACAGTGTACATACACATACAGTGCCCTCCACAAATATTGGCACCCTTGGTAAATATGAGCAAATCAGCTGTGGAAATAAATCTGCATTGTTTATCCTTTTGATCTTTCATTTAAAAAAAATCACAAAATTCTAACCTTTCATTGAAGTAAAACAATGGAAACGGGGGGGAAAATCTCATTATGAAATAAATGTTTTTTCTCTAGTTCACATTGGTCACAATTATTGGCACCTCTAGAAATTCTTATAAGTAAAATATCTCCCATTCGTATTTAAATTTTTTTTAGCACACCAGGGTGGAGCTAGGAGCATGAAACTGTCCAGCCATAACTTCCTGTTGCACAGGATTTTAAATATGAGGAACACAAAGGCCAAATTCCCTTAATTGTTCATCACAAGGAGTAAAACCAAAGAATATAGTTCTGATGTGCAGAACAGGGTTGCTGAGCCTCACAAAATAGAAAGTGGCTGTAAGAAATAAGCTAAAGCATTGAAAATCCCCATTTCAACTATCAGGGCAATAATTAAGAAGTTCCAATAAACTAAAGATGTTACAAATCTGCCTAGAAGAGGACGTGTGTCTATATCGTCATAATGGATGGTGAAGAGGAGACTTTGAGTGGCCAAAGACTCTCCAAGGATCACAGCTGGAGAATTGCAGAAATTAGTTGAGTCTTGGGGCCAGAAAGCCTAAAAAAAAAAAACATCTTGGACATCTTGTTTAGATACATGGCATCATGGATTCTATTAAATACTAAGAGATAAAAATAATCTAAACATGACTGCCACTGTTAGAAATCTTATAATGGGCCGTGTTTAGATATTCCATCAGGACAATGATCTAAAACAAACACAAAAATGTGTCAGTGTGGAGAAAATGAAGCTTCTGCCGTGGCCGTCCCAGTTCCCTGACCTGAACCCTTTAGAAAATGAGTTGGGTGAACTGAAGAGGAGAAGCACCAACATGGAGCTGGGAATCTGAAGGATCTGGAGAGATTCTGCATAAAGGAATGGTCTCTGATCTCTTGTTAGGTATTCTCCAAATTCACCAGGGATTATAGGAGAAAATTCAGAGCTTTTATCTTGGGAAAAGGACTTTGCAATAATTGGGTGCCAATAATTGTGGCCAACGTGAACTAGAGAAAACACATTTTCCCCCCACTTTTTATCTTTTTACTTAAATGAAAGATTAGAATTTTGTGAATTTTTTGAATGAAAGATCAAAAGGATAAACAGTGCAGTTTTTTTTTTTTTTTTATAGCTGCCTTTGCTCATATTTACCAAGGGTGCCAATATTAGTGGAGGGCACTTTACATTATGTAAACAATTTTTTATTTTGGTTGCGATTAATCATGATTGATCACGATTAATCGTTTGACAGCATTTTACATTTAATACATGTTAAACTAACTTTTTAAATTTTATTTGTTCTGAAAATTTTAAATAGGCCTTGTTTCAGAAAATTGGCCATTAAAATTTTTATGAAATTTTATTTCCCTGCAACATAAGTGGGATGTTGAGTACTATTTACTAAGTGAGTACTTTTTTTTGTTTGTTTGTTTTTTAATTCTTCAATCTGAACTTTCAGATTATTTTTTTTTTTCTTTATAATAATAATTAAAAAATACCTTCAAAGTTGTGAACTTTATCTTTAAATAAATCTTTAAAGAAGTCATCCATACATCCATTAAATTATCCAAACCACCTTATTAGATAGATGGGAAGCCACAGGTGGGCAAACACCCTGGATCGATGGCCAGTTCATCACAAGTCATTTTTATTGAATTTCTCCTTCTTTGAAATAGCATGCTAAATTTGACTTCAGCATAATCAGTGGCACAGTTTAACCCCATGTGACTCAACTTACCCTCTCCCTAGGCTTAATTTACAAGTTGAGCCAAGTCGCCCCTATTGTGTGACACACACTGTGGACCTCACCGGCCAATGGCGTGAGAAAAGAAGCACATGATTTTCTAATCGCTGCAAGCATTTTCTTTTTTTCTCTTCTCTGCTTTGGTTGTGTGTCATAGGCCTACTGGGCAAAAATACTTGTGGAAGAGGATTACGTAAGAACCACACGCTTGAGCAAACTTATTTCTGTGTATATCCTCTTTAAAAAGATAATGTTATACTGTAGCTATTTTAGCTTTCTGACAACACGAGTAATTACTTTCAGAGATTTGAATCCACGGCATGTGAAAGTTAAACGATAAAGTGATTGCTCTCTGTTTCCTTACGTGACAAATACATCTGGTACTAATGATTAATTCATTCAATTGGATCTGACATTTTATGTAACAGCGGTTTCATGAACGATTTACAGAATTTGTTCTGCTCCAGTTTCACCAACAAAGCCCAGTGTCCCTGTCAGGTTTTGATGTCAGGAAAGATGATTATGATTTCTTAAACAAAATACACGAGCCAAAGAGTTGGTTTTGATTTTAGTGGCATCAAAATAAGCACAGAGAGATTGCATTCTCAAGCTGCATCAGAGGGTTCTGAAGCTCTAAATCTCACTGTTATTACAACCATTTTACATTTTGAAGCAATTTTCAAAATTATGATTCTGTGTTTCAGCAAAGATTGCTCTTCATATTATGAACTGTGTTGCTTCTGTAGGACCGTTGAGATGCTGTTTTTTTTTAAGAGTTGATGTCTCTGTCACCTTCAGGCTTCAGAAACCTGCACCTGGATGACCAGATGACGCTATTGCAGTGCTCCTGGCTCTTCCTCATGTCCTTCGGCTTGGGCTGGAGATCCTACCAGCAGTGTAACGGAGGCATGTTGTGTTTCGCTCCAGACCTCGTCATCAACGAGTGAGTCCGCCTTTAATAGCCACATTCAATGACAGATGATGTGGAGTTTAAGATCATATCTAATCATAGTAAAATGTCACGTAAAGTAAAGGCAGTCAAGTGGGTGTGCATTCAAAACTCAACGTCTCCTTTTCAAAACAGTGGAAAACAATTGGTGGAATAGTCTGGGGTGTCGGTGTATTGTCTTTTATTTTACTTTAACATTTACATTATGTTAATTTATGTAATGTGTGATATAAAATGCAAACTAGATGCAAAAAACTTTTTGTTTAAGGCTGAAAAACCCCAGACATTTAATGTAAGAAATGCATTATATTTAATATTATATACATTATATATAAGATTAGATACAAAATATATTTTTAATAATTCATAATTACACTGCCGTTCAAAAGTTTGGGATCAGTACGATTTTAGATGTTTTAAATGTAATAAATCAACATATTTGAATGATTTCTGAAGGATCATGTGACACTAGAGACTGGAGTAATGGCTGATGAAATTTCAGCGCTGTGTCACATAAATAAATTATAATTTTAAAGTATATTAACATAGGAAACCAATATTATAAATTGCAATAATATTTCACAATATTACTATTTTTTCTGTATTTTGATCAAATAATTGCTGCCTTGATGAGCATAAAACATTAAAAATCTATCTATATCTATATACAGCAGTGTATATATTATTATATCATTTAATAGTATTGTATTTCAGTTGAGTGTTCAGTATTTACATTATCTTTGTTATAACATATTTATATAATATTTAATGTAGGTGAATTTACAGTTTGCATTACTAAAATAGCATCTAAGCTTTTAAATATTGCGTATGATATTTACGTTTTTTTTTTCAATTTTCAAAAATCATGTTTTTTTTTATTGTTATCATGTTTTTATTGTGTTGTACAGTGTATTTTTTTTTTTTTAAGTTATTTTTACTCAATCAAAATCCCAACTGCAGTTCGATTGAGATTAATTGGAATGCACAATAAAAAAAAAAAAAGAAAATTGAAATTTAGTTATGTTTTTGCAAAATAACTCTTCATATGTATATTGTAAAAGTACTGAAATGATGCATATGTTGTTTAGTGGAATATTATAAAGTCTATTACAAATAAGTCTGTGTTGATTTTGTAAATATCTTAAGAATACCAAACTATGGACAAAATGTATTTTTACCATTTCTGAAGGAAAAGTTGCAGCTTCATGGATTACAGATGTTCTGTAGTATTTGGTATTACGTGCAGTGTTATGTGAGAACAACTAATGCGTAACTAGTTAATCTAAATACTCTGTGAATTTTCAGTCATCAGTTTGGAGATTGCACATTACACGTCCCACCAATATATCATCCATCATCAATAAATACAGTTAAACATGACATTTGTCATTGTGTTTTGCGCCATTGCTTTGGAAAATGATCTGTTGAACTAAAATTGAAAATGCGATATGGCTTAGTGCCTGCATAAAATTGCAAAAGTTTATTTAAATAGGTAGCTATAATTCATTGCATTGCACTTTGCTCTTGCAATCAGGCAAACAATTTTTCCCCATCGTTAAACAGTTAAACCGGGATCATTTCATGGGCATGCTGCTTTATGTCCATGTCGACAATAATGTGGTCGGATGTTAAAGTTTTTTCTGTTGGCCGTGATGTTTTGGCCTGTGAAATGCTTGCAGAATATTAATGTTGTTCTGTGTGTGTTAAAGGGAGAGGATGAAGCTGCCCTACATGAACGACCAGTGTAACCAGATGCTGAAGATCGCCAATGAGCTGGTCAGGCTGCAGGTGTCCTACGACGAGTATCTCTGCATGAAAGTGCTCCTGCTCCTCAGCACAGGTATCAGCAGTCATTAGAATCCACAAATTTATGCCACAAATGCAGTCAGTAAAACTTAACGTACTGAATCCGAAAGATTCTTTTAAATATGCAAAATAAGCCAGATAATAACTGGACACCACTTGAACATGCACATAGTGAAGTTATATAAGAACAGTGTGGAAAGATTGCATGCATGCAGTCTGTTTCGCTTTCAGTACTATTTTTAAACATAGCTGGCAGTGTGTAATACGCAAACAATTAGTAAATAGCCTGACAAACGGGCGTGCTTACCAATAAGCCACAGCGTTTGTGCACCAGATCTCTCTTTGTTGAAATCCTGCTGTCTCATCTGATAAGAGATCAGGATATAATTGCACAGAGACTATCAACCTCTGCGGCGCTTTGCATAGGTTCATTCGAGTCTAAGTGTTTGCTTGGGCTGCAATCCAGCATCCCTGGGCCTCAAATCTCTGGCTGATACGCCACTGATCTGAACGCCTCAGGCCCAACAGCCGTTACATGAAACACATTCACATTTACTTTAGGTTTGCATACTTTCCTTTGCCTTGGATGTGAACCGGCAGGAGTGTCGCAGGGGCGGTGTGCGCCCACACAGGGCCTTGTGCCTCTGGGGCCCTCACATTCAGTTTAGAGTTTATTTTTAATAACATATTTTTATTAAGTGGTTTTAAGCTGTGTCTCAACATGAAGAGATTGGAAAGTTTTTAATTAGTTCTTGAAGAGATTGAATAAAAATTTTAAAAATTCCTGTAAAAAATACCAGTAATAATAAATTACCTAAATTATGAATTAAAGGAGAAGTCCATTTCCAGAACAAAAATTTACAGATAATGTACTCATTCCCTTGTCATCCAAGATGTTCATGTCTTTCTTCCTTCAGTCGTACAGAAATTATGTTTTTGGAGGAAAACATTTTAGGATTTTTCTCCATATAGTGGACTTCTATGGTGCCCCGAGTTTGAACTTCCAAAATGCAGTTTAACCCTCTGGGGGTTAAACCATTACTTACTCATCAGACTGATCTCTTCTGCTGGATCAGCCACCCGTTGCATTGTGTTCTTCATCTGAGGTGAATTCTGTGTTATTCCTCTTCCAGAAACGAACAGTAGCCGAGATGAACTTGATGAATCGTCAAGCTTTGTTTGGTGTTGTGGGCGTTTACATGCTGTGCGCCACACGTGGCTATTTATCATATCAAAAACGAAAGTAGCTCATGGGTGTGATCAAATTAAAAATAATTAGCTCGAGGGCAAAACTGTACATCGCATTGGTTTCGTACGGATTAATTTAGCGCAGAATATTTGTTTTCGAGAAGACTGACTTACTTATTTATCTCTCCTGTCTGTGTGCCGAGTATTCACTGAGTTTAGGTTCATTTTAGTGACGCATTTCTCAAAGCAGTTCGCGGAGACAGTGAAGACTGAGAAAACCCTGTTTTTTTTCTTTATTTTAAGGAAGCGCACAGTTCAGTTGTTATTGTGAGTGTGCACAAATAAAAGTATACACTTAATAGTTTCGAATGATGTGTTACACTTATTTGTGTGACCAAAATTGACAGTATTTTTAGTATCTTTCGCACTGATCTTAAAAAAAGTGAGCTGGTATCGCCGGCGTGACCATCGACCCCAGCGAGTTAAATGCGGGCTTCATACGATCCCAAATGTGGTTTTAAACGATCCCAGATCAAAGAGAACATAAGATGGGAGTTTTTCGACATACCCTAACTGCCATGAAAAAACAGAAAAAAACAGAGGTCGGGAATAGCAAGACAAGATGAGTGTTTGTCATTAAAAAGTATATGAATTGTATTATTTTTACAAAAATAATCAATCATTTCACTAGATGAGACCTTTCTTCCTCAGCTGGGATCGCTTACAACTGCATTTGGAATCCTTTGAAGCCGCATTTAAACTAGATTTTGGAAGTTTAAACTCGGCAGCACCATAGAAGTCCACTATATGGAGAAAAATCCTAAAATATTTTCCTCAAAAAACATAATTTCTTTATGACTGAAGAAAGAAAGACATGAACATCTTGGATGGCAAGGGGGTGAGTACATTACCTGTAATTTTTTTTCTGGAAGTGGACTTCTCCTTTAACTATGACTTTTGCCTCAGTGAACTTTTTTTTTTCCTTTAAGAAGTCTCGTACGCTTACAAATGTTCATCAAAAATACTGTAAAACAGTAACATTGTAAAATTTTATTACAATTTAAAGGTGACCTATTATGCCCGTTTTTATGAGATGTAAAATGAGTCTATGTGTGTATGTGAAGTTTTAGCTCAAAATGGGCAACAGATATTTTTTTTTATAGCCACTTTTAGGGTATGAGGTATATGGTTTGTTCCTTTAAATGCTAATGAGCTGGTGCTCCCGGCCCCCTTTTCAGAAGAGGGCGGAACTTCAGTAGCCACCAAAAACAAAACAGGACAATCTCAAGCACTGAAAATGTCAGAAACGCAGAAAACATAAAAGTCAGTCATCTGATTGTACTGTCCATAATAAATACACGTTTGTGAATTACACAGACGGGGAGCACGGCGCGACAAAAATAATGACTTAGCTGGTCTCATGGTGCCTTCGCAAGCTATCACAAACTTTGTAAGTCCCGCTTGTGATCATGAGCTCGACAAATTCATGCGGTTGACTTCACATTGCTTTCATATGCAATTTTTAACTACCACATTCCTATTTATGATCATTCTGGTAGCACATGAAGGCAGCATCAGTGAAAACAGACAATGGTAGCTTTAGCAACATTAGCCTTACAGAGTGCCAAGAAGTGCTTTCAGAAAGGCAATTTGGAAAACAAACACGTGATTACTCAGTTTTTATTAAATAAATGCAGTCTTGGCGAGCATAGACTTCTTTCAGAAACATTAAAACTTGGGCTGTCAGTCGATTTAAAATCTTTAATCTAATTAATTAATTAACATGTAATTAACATTATATGATGTCTCGATTAATTAATGGAAAAATAAATATAACTGTGAAAAGACCACAAAAGATAATTTAAAGCTATTTTTGTGTTAAATGAGAAAGTATCAGAATTTATTACACAAACATTTAGGCTGCATTGGCCTAACGTAAACTATAGAACATAAAAGAAGATAATTTGAGAAACATCTCAGTATTTTATATTCATATAATGAAAGTCATTGGTAACCAAAACAGCTTTGTCACCAACAGTCTTCAAATGTCTTTACAATATTTTTGTTGTTTTGAAACAACATGAGGGTGAGTAAATGATGACAGAATAAAATTTTTGGGGGTGAACTATCTACTAATGTTGTTGTTATTATTATTATTATTATTACTATTATTGTTATTATTTATATATTTTTTTATTATTATTTTGTTTTTAAATGATACTCTAAATAAGAAACTAATTTAAAAAACTAAATCTATATAGAATGTTTATAAGAGTCATTCCTTCAATTCCTTCAAACAGCTGATTCATTCAGGAATGATGTAAATGGCTCTCTTTATAAATATGCCTTTGAATCATTGATTCACACGATTCCGAATCATGTTCAAAATGCGAATTCATTCAGAAAATAAACAGTGCTGTATTGGTCGGAGATGCGCAACAATTCTATTGTGTCTTCAAAGGTAATATGTTCTCTGCAAAATTGAGCAAAAACACATAACATTGTTTCCCTATCTGTTGTTATCTACCTTTCCCTTAACAATCGGCACGATCGCTGTGTTCACTGTTTGGGTCGCGCACACACTGATAAAGCGTTTGCTGAGGGCGGATTTCAGGCTTGCGAGGACATGCCCTTGAGCACGCTCCACTCGAGAGCCGCATTCTTTTTTAAGAACCTGCGGCTCACTTCAACTGCTTCCCGCTCCGGTCCTTCTGCTTCCGGGTACAAGGCCGCAGCGATGTGCGTTGAAGGAGAGCAGAAAGAGATGAGTGAAGTCTCGCCGGGTACTCCCCCGCAGACCGCTCACCCCTTGTGCTCACCGGTCGAGCTTCCGGACGATTTTGACAGTTCGTCTCAGTACGGGCTGGATCTTTTGTTCGAAGCTCCTGCTGGGGAGGAGGAGGTTACTGCAGCATCGGAAGGAGGGCGTGAACCATCTGACGCTGATGCCTCTTCGGCGGCTGAGTCTCAATCGGTGGCGGATGCTGAAATGGCCACCGCACTCCAACGGGCAGCCAAAGAGATCGGGTTGGAGTGGGTTGCCCCACCTCGCCCCAAACCTTCTAGGCTGGATGAGTGATTTCTGGGTACCCACTCCAACCCCAGTCCCTTTCTTCCCTGAAGTGCATGAGGAGTTGAAGAAATTCTAGAAGGCGGTCCGGCGAGGGGGTATATGGAGGTCCCCCAGGTGGAGAAAGAGGTTAGAGCGTTTGTGATGCATCTTTGCCCGCAAAACGCCGCCACCTGGAGGGGCCACCCAAGACTCCTGTCCAGGGCTTGTAAGTTCTCTTTGGCACTCGTGGTGAAGGCTTACACGGCTTCTGGGCAAGCTGCATCCGCCCTGTATGCCATGGCCGTCCTGCAGGTCTACCAGGCCAAGGTATTAAAAGATCTTGAGGGTGTTCCCGATCCAGAGCTACTCTCTCGCCAGGGAGATCCTCTGATTAGTTCTCACCTAACGAATTCGGCGAGCAGAACAGCCAGTGGTCCTTGGGGCTTTTTACCTCCAGCCACAGGCCGTTTTGCTCTATCCAGCCACAATTCCCCCACTCCAGGAACGTCGGGTGTAACTCCTTTGAGACCCCTAGCAGAGAGTTTTTTAGATTGGCTGAACCTCCCTAATCCTTCTCGCTGGCTTCTCAGGACCATTCGACTCAGCTATGCGAGCTATCAGCTATTTTCTTCAATTCGCAAGACACCCACCCAGGTACCGCTGCATTCTCTTCACCTCAATTTGAGGCGAGAACGCTGCGGTCCTCCGAGCGGAGATTGCAGTACTTCTGGTGAAGGATGTGATAGAAACTGTCCCCTCAGCCAAAATGAAGAAGGGGTTTTACAGCCCTTACTTCATTGCACCCAAGAAGGGTGGTGGGCTCAGACCAATCCTAGATCTGAGAGTTTTGAATCAGGCCCTTCACAAGCTCCCATTCAAAATGTTAACCCTCAAACACATTCTCACGTGTGTCAGGGTTCAAGATTGTTTTGTGGCAATAGACCTGAAGGATGCGTATTTTCATTTCTCAATCCTTCCAAGACATATGCCATTCCTGCGATTTGCCTTTGAAGGTCGGGCTTATCAGGAAAAGGTTCTCCCCTTCGGCCTGTTACTGTCGCCCCGCGTCTATACGAGGGTCGCGGAGGCTGCCCTTGCCCCTCTCAGGGAAGTGGGCATTCGCATTCTCAACTATCTTGATGACTGGCTGATTCTAGCTCACTCGCGAGATTTGGTTTGCGCTCACAGGGATGTGGTTCTCAGCCACCTAGCTCGTTTTGGACTTCGGTCAACTGGGAAATAAGCAAACTCTCCCCAATGCAGAGTATCTCTTTTCTCGGTGTAGAGCTGGACTCGGTCAATATGACTGCACATCTTTCCCAAGATCATGCACAGTCAGTGCTGAGGTGCGTGAGAGCACTCAGACTCAAAACAGTGGCCCCGCTGAAATACTTTCAGAGGTTCTTAGGGCACATGGCATCCTCAGCCACAGTCATGCCGCTGGGCCTGATGCATATGAGACCGCTGCAGCACTGGCTTCATATCTGAGTCCCGAGATGGGCATGGCATCAAGGCACATACCGTGTGAACATCATACCCTCAGACATTTCGTTCCTACGGACGGGGGTGCCCTTGGAATAAGTGTCCAGAAGCATTGTTGTCACAACAGATGCTTCCAAAACAGGCTGGGGCGCCGTGTGCAACGGGCATGCAGCCTCGGGGGTCTGGACAGGCCCTCGGCTGCTTTGGCATATCAACTGCCTGGAGTTGTTGACAGTGCTTTTGCCCCTGAAGAGGTTCCGACCCTTGATTCAGAACAAGCATGTGTTGATCCGAACAGACAACACAGCGACTGTGGCGTACATCAACCACCAGGGCGGTGTACACTCCTTTCGCATGTCACAACTGGCCCGCCATCTCTTACTTTGGAGCACAGCATAGACTCAAGTCTATGCGTGCCACTCACATCCCGGGCAATCTCAATCATGTGCCCGATTCTCTATCACAGCAGATTTCACTCTGAGGCGATCTGAGGCTCCACCCTCAGATGGTCCAGCTGACTTGGAGTCGGTTCGGCCAGGCACAAGTAGATCTCTTTGCCTCACCGGATTCCACTCATTGCCAGTTGTGATATGGTCTAACCAAGGCCCCCCTCGGTATAGATGCACTGGCACATAGCTGGCCGAGGGACCTGCGCAAGTGCGTTTCCCCCAGTGAGCCTTATTGCACAGACCCTGTGCAAAGTCAGGGAGGACAGAGAACAGGTTCTCTTGGTGGCCCTTTTTTGGCCAAAAAAAAAACCTGGTTCTCAGACCTCTTATCGTCAATCCCTCCTTGGCGCATTCTTCTGAGGAAGGACCTCCTCTCTCAGGGGAAGGACACAATCTGGCACCCGCGCCCAGATCTCTGGAACTTTCACCTATGGTCCCTGGACGTGACCAGGAGGACTTCAGAGACCTTTTACCTTCAGTAGTAAACACCCTTTCACAGGCTAGAGACCCCTCCACTAGGTGGCTGTATGAACTAAATAGCGCATTTTTGTGAACTGGTGTTCTTCCCAAGGGAAGGACCCACGGAGATGTGGCATCGAATCTGTGCTATCCTTCTTCCAAGGAAGCCTGGATAGGCACCTGTCTACTTCAACACTCAAGGTCCATGTGGCGACTATATCAGCCAATCATGACTTGGTGGAAGGCAGATCGGTGGGGAAGCACGATTTGGTTATTAGATTTCTTAGAGGTGCCCGGAGGTTGAACCCTCCCAGGCTGCACCTCATCCCCTCTCGGGATCTCGCTGTGGGCCTTACAGATCCATTTGAGCCCCTTCAGTCAGTCGATCTCAGTGTCATCTCTATGAAGATGGCCCTTCTGACTGCGCTCACTTCTGTCAAGAGAGTGGGAGACCTTCAAGCCCTCTCCGTCAACAGTTTGTGCGTGGAATTTGGGCCGGCAGACTCTCATGTTGTCTTGAGCCCTCTGCCTGGATACGTGCCCAAGGTACCCACCACTCCCTTCAGAGATCAGGCGGTAACCTTGCAAGCTATCCTTTCCCAGGAAGGTGACCCCAACCTATCCTTATTATGCCCAGTCTGTGCCCTGCTCATTTATCTTGAACGTACTCAGCCTTTCAGACGTTCCGAACAGCTCTTTGTCTTTTTTGGAGGACAGCAGAAGGGGATTGCTGTCTCCAAGCAAAGGATCTCCCACTGGCTTGTGGATGCGATCCGTATGGCCTACCAGGCCAGAGGCATACCCTGCCCGCTGGGAGTGAAAGCCTACTCGACCAGGGGTGTTGCTGCCAGCGTTTGCGAATGGGGCCTCGCTAATAGACATATATCTTGAATTTTAGGGTATAACTGCATTAATGGAGTTGTTGCCCTGCATCATATTTGTAAACGATCAACTATTTATATATATATATATATATATATATATATATATATATAATATAAGATGGCATTGAGGTCTGGGGGTGGGACCAGCATGTTAACTGCGTTAAAATATTTTAATTGCTTTATTTTTTCATAACTAATTAAGTTGACATGTTAAACTGACAGCCCTAATTAACACATCTTAATTACTCCAAACTTTTGACTGTTAGTGTATAAAACTATTTTATTTCCCCTGAATCCAATGAAAGATGTGTTTTTTGTGCACTTTTCGAACTGGGCTGCCTCAGTACACAAGAGCTCATGAATCAGAGCATGCTGCAAAACCAATGAAAATGGGGTGTCACAAAAAGCATTAAGGAAAAAAAATGTGAAAACATCGTGGAAAAGGCACAAACATAACCATTCACTGAGCAATAGGAATTTCACCAGTGAGATGGGTCCAGTTGTGCTTTTGCAAAACAAGCTTTTTATATTTCCAAGTTTTTCACACCTTTAAAGCAGATCTTGTACTTATGCAGATCTTCACGTCATTTTGCAATTACCGTGATTACAAAATGTCAACTTCAATATCGCTACGTTTATTGCACTGAGAAGTTATGTTTCTATGACAACGCTTACAAAGACAAACTCCATCCGTGTGCTCAGTCTTGAGGATAGCAAAATACTTAATTGACCTCCTTGTGCTTTTGGAAAACATGTAAGACAGAAGAAAGCGCAGCAGCAAATAAATGCTGTTAGAATAGAAATGCTGTTTTGATGTCACGCCGGTCAGGTCTGAATCTTTGTAAAACTTTTATTTAGAGCAATTCTGACATCAGGTGACCTGTGAAATGCTCTGTTAGAGCTCTCTCCAAAGTGAAAGGCTTTTTTTTTTTTTTTTTTTTCTAGTATTTTTGCATGTGGCATTTGTTTAATTCGGACTCTTTAATGAGATGCAGAATTTGCTTCTCCTTGATATATTTTCTTGATTAAAAAGCAATGATCTAAACGTCTCATCCTGACCTGTTCTGTTTCCACAGTACCAAAGGACGGCCTTAAAAGCCAAGCTGTGTTTGATGAAATCCGCATGTCGTACATCAAGGAGCTGGGCAAAGCCATTGTTAAACGAGAGGAGAACTCCAGTCAGAACTGGCAGAGGTTCTACCAGCTCACTAAGCTTTTGGATTCAATGCAGGAGGTAAGCTGGCATCTTGTACAATCAGCAAACACAAACAAGATATGTAACTGGCAGATGCTTTTATACCGGCTACAAGAGAGAATAACACGCTAGGCAAGACAATGTACTTTATGCAAGCATGTAAACGTTTGGTTCTGCACATCATGCATTGTGATGAGGCAGAATGCCCAGTCTTGTTCCTCGAGATCTACCCTCCTGCAGAGTTAAGTTACAACCCTGCTCTAACACATGTGCCTGTAATTATTAAGTGTTCCTGAAGATCTTAATGAGCTGGCACACATGGGTTTGATTAGGGTTGGAGCTCCAGGAACAGCTTCGGGCTGTGTTAAGAAATACATTCAAGTGCTGGGTAGTAACTGGTTACATGTAATCTGGATTGCATAATAACAATACAGTTACTTTTTTATAGATTACACGATTACATATTTACACAATGGCCCTAATTCTTATATTTTCAAAATTCTTACCATTTGTATGCATTTGGAAAGTCTTCCAGTTTTATGGAATTGCACACACCAGCTTATAGTCAGGTGACTATAATTGCACAGAAAATGGAACGACCACACAAATAGTTTTAATTTTATATTTGATGACCTCACAATCCCCAGTTTGGGTAACCTTGGCATAATGCAATGTTCAATGCAGTTTTTGATGTTGATAACAAAAAATTAGAGATTTCTTTTTCTTTTCTTTTTTTTTTTTGAGAGTTATTGCAAAAGTAATCAAAGTAATCAAAAAGTACTTACATTTACAAAAGTTGTTAGTAATAGGGCTGTCACTAACATTTATTTTGGTAATCGAGTAATCTGTCGATTATTCTGACGATTAATTGAGTAATCAGATAATTATTATTCTTTTTTTGTAAAATAGACCTAAGTGAACAATGGCCTTTAAAATGACTTAAAATACCAGGGTTCCCACAGGTCCTTGAAATCCTTGAAAGTTTGTGAATCTGTAAAAAAGTTTTTGAAAATAAAAATACATAGATACAGGTCCTTGAAAGTCCCTGAATTTATTTTGTCTAAGAAGTTTTCCAGAAAAAATTCCATACTATTCCCTCCATTCCACTAATTTGTGTTATTTTGCCAACACTTCGTGGCCTATGCATACTAGCTGGCTTAATTTACGTTAGTTACGTTACATGAGCCTAAACTCTTTTCAATAAAGTCCATGGAAAAGTTAATATCAGATCATTTTAGAAAACGGTATAGGATTCTTCAGTTTTATGCAAAATAGAAATACGACAAATAGAATATTATATCTTTGTCATATGGCCCAAAAAAAAAAAGAAAAAGAAAACTGTAACAATGTATCTTACAAGGTAACACGATGTAACCTTGCTCTCACTTGAAATGTGTCCCCACATTAAATCCTTGAATTTTAGGGTATTGGACCTGGAAAGTCCTTGAAACGTCCTTAAATTTGAAGTTAACCAAGGTGTGGAAACCCTAAATACATATATAATAGCAATGAGGCAATAATAATTAGTATCAAAAGCAAGTAATCATCTGGTTTTATTGAACAAAACTTGTAAAATACAAAATGTATTATAAACAATAGAGCTAATTTCTGTAGAGGGCGCCAACGGCCTGACGATAGTTTTTACACTTTATTGCACGATCTAATCCTTGTTTAACACTAAAAACATTTAATTGTAATGTAATCTTTAATATTTGGGCTTTTTTTATGATAGAAAAACTAAAGTGAATATGTGGACTTTAAAATGTGCAAACTCAGAGGGTTTAAACTCTCATTTTGAAATCGCAATGAACAGGTAGCATATTGAGAAAGATATTGATGTATTTTCATGTGTTTGCGTAGGTCTATAAATGATTCACCTTACAAATCTGATTAAATAACACAAGTTGTATTCGCGTTATAATAAACCAAAACCCACAACAACATGCAGAGATGGAGTTTTAGACGCTCCACACATGTAAATGATAACAGTTTGTTTAGCAGCATTTACTGTGAACAGAGCTGCTCAGACACGCACATGCGTAACTGCTTGCGTATAAATAATTAAAACACATATATTAAACCTGCATTGCATTTATCTATTTAACTGAGTCATATCATTTGTGAATTCTAAATAGGGTTATGCTTTATTATGATGTTTAAATGGGTTTAATATGTGGAATATGCCACTTCCAGTATTTTGTCGATTTTTCGACACAGGCAAAATGCAATTGAGTATTTTTACTAGAATCGAGGAATTGTTGCAGCCCCAGTTAATAATCTACCCAGCACTGGTAATAAACCTCAGTACTTCAGGAGGAATTAAAATTAATATCAATTTCTCTTTAAAGACCTTAAAGAGAAACTGACCTTTGAGGGAGGTTCCTAGTCTTAAGTGTGTGGACATTTTATAGGTATGAAGTACAATACATATGTGATTGATGTATTTATGTTGGTTTTGAAAAGGGGTCATAAAAAAAAAAACCTTTCACAACCTTTTGATCTGTTTTTTTTTTTTTTTTTTTATGGCAGATGAGAGTTATCTTTTCATTTCTAAATAACGCAGTTAAATTAATTTGTGGTAGCTGACATTCTAAGACTTAAAAGAAAAAAATATGCATATTTTTTGAATGCCAACATTACATCAAAAATAATTATCTAATTTTTGACTTCTTATTAGGCAGTACTGTTGCTCAAAGACAGTAAGCTAATGAAGACAGAAAATGTGTGCTAGGTTCTCAGCCCTGTCAATAAAAAGTCCCATCATAATTAAAGATGGCAAATATTTGCAGATATATCAGCCATGGTCAGTGTTGCCAGGTCTGTGGTTTTCCCACGAAATTGGGCTACTTTAACACTGTTGCTGTGGGTTAAAGTGAACCCAATAACTAACTGATAAATGATATTTAGCCCCTGGAATATGAATTTTACCTGCCAAAAAAAAAAAAAAAAAATTGGACTACTTTTACGTAGCAATTGGGCAAGTTTTGTCGTGAAAACCTGGTAACCTTGGCCATGATGATATATTGGTCGATCAGTACTTGTGAATGCACATGCATTAGGTTGCACTGTTGGCATCATGCAGTGTGTAAAAGCCATATTGATATGCTACTTCTGTCCACAGATGGTGGAGGGGCTTCTCAACTTCTGTTTCTACACGTTTGTGAATAAATCTCTGAGCGTGGAGTTTCCTGAGATGCTGGCGGAGATCATCAGCCATCAGCTACCAAAATTTAAAGACGGGAGTGTCAAGCCTCTTCTGTTCCATCAGAAATGACTGCCTTAGATCATAACAATGCCTTAACGCCACCCTTTTCTTACCAGCGCTTGTCCAACCTGCCCGCTTTCCCCCGAACATCCCGAACGAATTGAGGGATACAGTCGCTCCTGCTTGGTTCCCAAAGGAAACAGGTTCGTGGAGAAGGACAAAGTCATGTGTACTTGGAGCAGACATTTTTAGCGATACTTTCTCTTTTTTTGCATGTACACTGCTGAAATGTTTACAAAGGTATATCAAAAAAGGGAAACGTGCCTTTTTTGCGCTTTGCGAATCAATTTCGGATATTTCTCAGGCTAACGCATTGACTTGGTAAACAAAATTCATGTCGATGATTCACATTCATCTCATCCGTTTCTGCCCGTGTTGCGACGGTTCTCCGTAGGTGGCAGCTCAGCGCTCCCCAGAGGTGCTCGAAATTTCGAAGCAGCCCATGATGTATTAGACGATTTTATGCTGTTTTTTGAAGTCTACTCCAATCTCCAAAATCGTAAAAAATATTGCATGGAGAACCATGCCAATGCCACAAGATAATTCAAGTCAAATCAAGATTTGTTCCATGACTGACAGCAAATGCTGAATTGTTTCTTTGGTTTTTGAATAGACTCCATTTAAATTTAATTTGAAGGGATAGGTCGCTCAAAAATTCCATTGAATTCTTTTATTGAATTTCCCAACTCTCATGTTGTTCCAAAACGTTCTCCACTCCATATAACGCAGAAGAAGAAATTCTTAATAATTTCCTGGTTGCTATTTTACATTCAGTTGCAATGGCTGCTGGCTGGAGCTTCAAAAAAAGTGACAAAGACATTATGAAAGTCTTATAAAGTGGCTCATCTATGACTGAAGTTTTATTAACGCATACAATAGCATGGTGTGACGAGCAAACCTAAATGAAAGTCATTATTCACTGAGAATGTACCTATTCAGTGAGCTCCAATCCATTTAGACATTAATATAAAAATGTGACTCAAAAGAAAGATACATTCATCAGACCTTTTGTCAGTCCTCATTGTCTATCCTTATTTTGGAGAAAAAAAGGACTTAGGATTTTCTTTAAAAAAAAAAAATATAATAAAGGAAGTAATTCTTGAACTTTGAGAAAATGTTTATAAGCATTACGGTCATTACGAAGAGGTGAGTTATGAAATCAGCGAATGATGGTTAATTTGTCTGCTTTCCATCCATTCTGGTCATATTCAGATTAGCATATCCCTGCATTCCCCTCTCGTCGACTGCCGTTTGTTCATGCAATTTAGTGAATGTTTGCACGTGCTTGAAAGCTGCACATCCGCCGACATCTCAGACTTTCTATTTTCTGTCATCCCGTTTTGAATTTAAATGTTTTTGGAATGCTGTCTGCAAATTCTAAATCTGGCAGCCCATATGAGGCCCACAAGTTTTGACCCACTTTTTCTAGTCTTTGTCTTTGATGTATCCCCGTGGTGCCAAGCCACAGTCGCACTCTTTTGTGGTAACATCAGAACAAAAGGAACATTTGTTGTTCTCGTGCTCGGGCATGTTTGCGCTCATTGTTATGTGTCAACTGACATTCACGTCTGCGCTTCAGGGTTTTTTGCACCAGCTACGCTTGATTACCAGCATAAAGGAATAATTCATCCAAAAATGACAATTCTGTCAGGATTTACTCTCCGTCGTGTCGTTCCGAACTTAAATGTAGTTAGTTTTCTGTCACTATGAACTGTTTTCTTCACAATGTCGTCTTGTGTGTTTTACGAAATTAAAAACAAACAAAAAAAAAAAAGTATGGGTTTGGAACGACACAAGGGTGAGTAAATAACGACGGAGTTTTCATTTACATAATATTCCTTTTTATAATATTTCTTTTTTGTTTAAGATACATGTTGCACTTGAGTATCCTGCACATTTCTGGAATTACTAGTGTTTGTGTATATAAGACAATTGAACATTCAAACATCGACCTGACGAAGCTATTTAAAAACTACACTTGTTCATTCGAATCGGATGATCGAGCTGTTAATTTTGCCACTAGGGTCATGTACAGTATTAAAACTCTCACGGGGATCAGAGGGTTAAAGGTTAATTTTCCAGCGTAGGACTCGTGCTTTCGGAGCATTACCGAGCCGCCGCTTGCTTGACGCTTATTTCCGACAGCGAAATCGAAACGTCGCAGTACATATCCCAGTCCTCCTGGCGGATTCCTCAACTGTTTTAGCGTATTTTACGAGACGATTTTTTTACAAATTCCTCGCTAGGTTTGTGAGAAGTCGCGTTTTTTCTATTCGTTTCACAGTAGGCCTTGCAAAGGGAGTTTGTGAGCCATAAAACGTAGGTTGTATAAATTCTGAAGTATGCTGAAATGTCTAGAAAATATTTTTTCGTTGGGTAATCATTGATCATTTTTAAATGAAACTAAAGCGAAAATATAATGACACAGATTCTCTTTGATATACACATCATTTTACAACAAAATAATTTTAATACATAAAGTTGTATTGCTATCTTTTTTGTCAAGAACTGTATTACAGATGCACTTTTGAGGAAAAAGTGTTATGTTGTGTGTAAATGTAAATTCTATAAATCTATAGGGAATATATCTATGAGTAATCACTGTTTTAAAGAATAAAGACAGCTTAAAGTTATAAGTCGGGGATGCAAGTATATTTTGTATAGTGCAACAGAGTGACCAAAGCGACGCAGATTTAAAACGAAATAACATTTAAAAAATAAAAATAAATATTTAAAGCAGTTACATTTTACAGTAGCACTTACTACCCAACTCTAGGCTCTTTTTACTTTATTTTATCCTTTTCTATTTCTTTTATAAAGATTTAGGCTTTGGTCTCATGTATAATGCTGTACAATTAACTAGTTAAGATATAAATAAAGCTGTGTGTAAAAGTAATGTATCAGAGCCTGAGAATTTGCACTACCCTAATACTGGCCTGACATAGTATATTTTGTACAAAAATTCATGCAGATACTATCTTTAAAGATTAAGGGCAAATCATATTTCACTGGTATATGGCTTTCATTAAAGTCTTTTGTTTCATTTTGTTTGCATTTCAGTTATATGTAAAATAATCCAATGTAAAGGATATACAATGTCTATTTGTTTGAAAAAATAGTTTTGTATGACTTCTGTATTACACCTCTCCTGTAGTCATTGTCGATCTTTACACATATTTGATTAAATGTTGGACAAAATTTGTTCGGAGGGAGGGTAGCGTCTTTGTTTTGCTGTGAAATCCCACTGTATCTGAATTTTGACACAAATCTACACTTGGAAACACTGCTTTATAACTGCTATGTAAACTTCAGATTCCCATTAAACATTTTTACAACACTCAGATTAAACAAGGTCCAAGTAGACTTCAAAGCAGTTTGGTTATTGGAAAAAAAAAAAGCTGTATTTACATGAAGATTTGATGAACAGTTTTATTCAATAGAAAAAAAAAAAAATCTAAACAACTGAACCATGTTTTTATTCGTTTGACATCCTAAAGAATATTAAGGCTCAGAAAATTGTTTATGTAAAAAGATCAATTGAGCTATCAAAAAATTAAGTTAGTGTGCTACAATAAAAATATATATAATTCACATTTACAAAAAAATTATACCTTATCAATTGTCACTTATTTACAATGTTAATGCACTCCAAAAGAACACAAATCTCGTCAGAGATGATGCTTAAATAAGAGTGGTTTACATATGACGTTAATTCACATTAAGAAATAATTTACACTCTTCCACTTGCTAAGAAAGGAAAAAAGTAAATTCTGAATATTTTTTACAATTTTTCCTGATATACAAAAGAGTGCAAGAGTTTTTTTTTTTTTTTTTTTTTCACCCCCCAGACAAAATTAACATTTATCTATTAGTAGTAGTACTAAACAAAACACATACGTGGATCACAAAAGACATTCAAAAAGCCCCAGACTGCATAGAAACAGCACATCATGGTGAACCGGGAAGTGCTCACACATAAAAGCATTATTTATTAAAAAAAAAACAGTAATAGTAATAAAAACAAATCCGTAATTCATTATAACCCCCTAAATACACAATTTATTGATTGTGGCCGAGATAGCAGCAACTTGGTCTCAGGGTTTGGTTTTTTCCCTTTTACCTTGTGTTGAACTTTGTGTTAAACAGTGGCAATGCGTTGTGGGCGCTGGGGGAATGCCACAGTTGCCAAAACACCATATTATTACACACACACACGCTCAGGCATACTAACTCGGCTTCAGTTGTTTTCAAAAACGGGCTCTGTGCCTCATCGCTTTCATTGACTTCCAGCTAGACGAACTCCACGTAGTTCTCCGGAATTAACCCCGTCTTCCCGTCCAAGGTGCCCTCCAGCCAGCCCGGTTCTCTTGATGGATGAACTATGAGACAAAGATGCAAACGGAAGATCATTTTGGATGCCGCTGACAACTTCATCCCCTATTTATTCTCTTTCCACAGTGTGAAAGGAATAAGGACTGTTACAGGTTCAATTAAGGCTGTATGTGCAGCATCACCCACCAAAAATAATCAAGTTGACTGTATCTCCCCAAGAGGCCCAACAAATAATCCTAAATAGGGCTGGGTACTGACATCAATTTCACGATTGGATTCAATTTCATACTGATTATTTTGAATATGTATCAGGTACAGTACATGGCAAATTTTCTCTGTAAAATACACAACTGAAAAGGTGATTTTCTCAATATTTTGATTTTTTTGCACCCTCAGAGTCCAGATTTTGAAATAGTTGTATCTCGGCCAAATATTGTCATATCCTAACAAACCACACATCAATGGAAAGCATATTTATTCAGATTTCAGATAATGTATAAACCTCAATTTCAAAAAAATATGACTGGTTTTGTGGTCCAGGGTCACATATAGTCCACAAGAGAAAATAATAGTAGAATTTATAAAAATGACCCCGCTCAAAAGTTTACATACACTTGATTCCTAATACTGTGTTGTTACCTGAATGATCCACAGTTGTGTGTGTTTTTTTTTTTTTTTTTTTTTTAGTGATAACTGTTTATGAGTCCTTTGTTTGTCCTAAACAGTTAAACTGCCCGCTCTTCTACAGAAAAAAAAACCCTTCATGTCCCACAAATTCTTTGGTTTTTTAGCGTTTCTGTGTATTTGAATCCTTTCTAACAATGACTGTATCTGATTCATCTTTTCACACTGAGGACAACTCCTCAGTTGCTCATATGCAACTATTACAGAAGGTTCAAACGCTCACTGATGCTCCAGAAGGAAAAACGATGCATAAAGAAACTTTTTGAAATTGATGTATAAATTCAACTTATTTTGTCTTCTGGGAAACATGTCTTCTGTAGCTTCTGAAGGGCAGTACTAAATGCAAAAAATATATATATAATATTTAGGCAAAATAAGAAAAATGTACACATCTTCATTCTGTTCATAAGTTTTCACCCCCCAGTTCTTAATGCATCATGTTTCCTTCTGGAGCATCAGTGAACGTTTGAACCTTCTGTAATAGTTGCATATGAGTCCCTCAGTTGTCCTCAGTGTGGAAAGATGGATCTCAAAATCATACAGTCATTGCTGGAAAGGGTTCAAATACACAAAAATGCTGAAAAAACAAACAATTTTTGGGACCTGAAGCATTTTTCTGAAGAATAGCGGGCAGTTTAACTGTTCAGGACAAACAAGGTACTCATGAACAACTATCACTAAACAAACAAACAAAAAAGGGGGTCATTTTTATAAATTCAACTATTATTTTCTCTTGTGGACTATATGTAAAAGTCTATTTTGTGAAATATCTTATTCAGGTCAGTACTAAAAAAATAACATGCATTTTGCATGATCTCTCTTATTTTGGTAAAATAATTAACATTTTGCAGATTCTGTCAACTGTATGTCAACTTTTGACCTCAACTGTATATCAGGTACAGTACATGACAAAAAATCTCTAAACTAATGCTGTAAAATATACATTTGTCAGTTGGTACTACATTAATATTGAAGTTTAAAATTAACTAATTTGTTTACAAACAAATTAAACTCATTTTAGTCTTCATAATAATAAAGTTATAATACTAGCTTTACAATTACATAATTATATTTCTAATCCAATTTGTTTGAAATAGGGGATGTCATAAAAACCTGACTGATTTATTCAAACATTACATTGAAGAACAATAAAAAATTGTAATGTGTATGTTATTTGGTGCATATATTTGAAAAAATGCTTCTCTATAGAGTTCATTATTCTAGCTGACTAATGAGTTTATGGTGACTGAAAATGTTTTTTTTCTAAGGTAAATGTGACATTACATGACATTGCTGCTATACTGACGACTTTCTGCGTTTAAAACTGATTAAGCGATTACATGACACGGGGCTTGGGTTGTACTTTTTCTTTTAACATATCTTGATGTTTTACCATATTTACTTAATGTTGAAACTGGTATTAAAGCGGATGAGAGGATCAGTTTGCTGCATATCTTGAACTGAAGCACTACAGCGATCTGTCACTCCACAATAAATAGCGCCAAAACGGCATTTATTGTTTGAATTTTGTAATAAAATGGAAATGGAATTTGAAATCTGAGATTTTGTTTCATATACAAAGTAACAAAACACAAAGCTTATTGCCATTTATTGGATGGGATGCGCACATCCGTTTCGTTCATTACCTGAAAACAAGCTAGACTAATCGATTCTTGTGATTTAAGACTGAGTATCGTTTCATAAACATGAGAATCGATTAAAATTGAGACTTCGATGTTTAATTAATTTTACCCAGTCCTACTATCCTACACAGTCAACACGCCTGAGGTTTCATTAAACAATCTGATCTACTGCTAAGCAGTGTCAAGTGTCAAACTGTGGCAGCTCGCAGCTCTGATACCTGTTAAGGGGCAAAAGGTGGAACAAAGCGGAGATATCAGTTTGCTGCCCTTATGCCAATGCTATAATCTCAAACCTGCTTAACTAACCAGACATACCCAGTACACCCACTGAGCGCTAAAAATGGAGACCCCCTTGTTGTTGACTTACCGTTCTCAAATATGGTGCCTGCGATAAAGGACAGCTCAGAGTCATGCTCGGCCTTACAGGCATATAGTGCACGTGCCTTTCGTAGCGGAGGACTGGAGGAAATAAAAATATATATATTAGGGCTATCAATCTTTTAAAACTCTAAATGAAGTCCATGCTTTGCAGATACATTTAATAACTTATTTGCAATAAATACTTGACCAGAAAAAAATACTCACATGAAGAGAATTCAAAGATATCATTAAATTAAAAAAAAAAAAAACATGAAGGTGATATTTTAAGCTGGATTTAATCCAAATATATGTATGTTTGAGCAGGCTAATGCACTAATTTCATTAGTGTGATCCAAAAAAAAAAAAAAAAAAACAACATTAACACAATTATGAGTTCAAATATTCAGTACCTTTTACAGCAACAAATAAAAGATACCTCAAACGTATCATGATATTACCATGGCTTGTTAAAAATTATGCCATGGTAATGTTATGCTTTTATTATTATTATTATGCATCTATCTATCTATCTGCTTTTTTTTTTTTTATTTAGATCATGTTGTCTATTTATTTATTTATTTATTTAGATCATGTTGGTCTTTGAAATACCTTGTGTTACCATGTAAATACTATAGTAAATGAATGTGTTAATCGTTCTGTACCATATTATATAACCGAGATACACCCATATGAAAATACTGCCCAATATCAATATTTAATACTATTTTGTCTCTTGATTAATTAATTCATTACAATACAATAAAGCACTATATAAAACATTAGTCATTTTAAATGCTACAAGTGAATTATAAAACTAAAAAAAAAATGGGTATTCCTAATGGATGGATATTAGTACATTATTAAATTATTAGTGTTTTTAAAGATTAAATTCAAGTGAGCACTAGATGACAAAAAAAGTCATCTAAACATAAAAATAGGAGCTATGAGCATTCATAATGAATTAATTATAAAATAACAACTGATATTGATGAATTACAAAAAATGATAAATAAATAAATAAATAACCATTATGGTACAGATATACTGTGCATTCCTACTATGTATATATAACATTTTAATAACCTTTAAATAAGATTGACCAAAAAGTACCAGAAAGTACAATAGTATTCTTTGAATTATCTCCATTTAGATACCATAGTACATTAATATTCAAATCACTGAGTACCATAGTATCACCACCGTAGTACCACAGTAAATAGTAAGAAAAAAAATTGGGTAACACTTTATTGTCCTTGTTTAAGGTTTAAGGTGTCCTTGTTACTCGTTACATGTCCTTACTATTATTTATTATGCATAATTACATGCACGTAACCCAAAGCCAAACCCTAAACCCTTAATGTAGTTCATTAATATACAAGGACGCCTTAAAATAAAGTGTAAACAAAATTTGGGTAGCACTTTATTGTACAGTCCTGTTCTGCATGTACATACTACGGTCTCTATTTAGTAATTGCAATGACTGGTTAATAACTTGGTGTTAACCCTGAACCTAATCCTAAACCTAACCTTATCCCATGTAGTCACCTTATTTTACCCAGTACACATACTGTAAAATAAAGTGCACCAAAATATGATTGGTGTACATACATTCATTTACACTGACTTTATGAAATACATCATCATATGCAACAACAGAAATGACACTTGCCAGAAAGCACAGTGAATTATTACCCACAGTGCATCAAGCATGGACCCAGTGCTGAAATTGATGCATACGCTCAGATGTAAGGAGGGAAGGTGTGAATGTGCGAAGCTGAAGCTTAACACCGAACGATTAGAATACTGCACTGCTATAGATAGCCACCTAAGCAGGCCAGAGCAGGACACACACCTGACGGGGGAGGATTCGCTGGAGGTGCTGGAGGCCAGCTGGGGGCTGGAGGGGGCAGAGAACATCGGCCACGAGGGGGAGCGCGGTGAGGTGGGACTGAGCGAGACCGGGCTGTGACAAACACACACACACAAGCTCACGCACACGCTATGTGATCCCAGCACCCACATTTATGTTACAGCAGCTGCTGAGTTACGGCTTTCACAAGAGACTTCAAGAGGAAGTTGCATCATCGGTTTAAAGAAATGGACATAAATGCAGTTAAACATGCTGGAGAGTTTCATGCTTACTGGAAAAGTTCAGACAAAAATGACCATTCTGTCGTCATTTACACAACTTGTGTCTTTCATGTCCTGTGTGAACTCAGAAGATGTTCTGATGAATGTTCAGGTCAAGCTCCTGAAATGACTGCTATTGACAGATGAATATTTGCCAAAACATCTCTTTTTGTCTTTCACTGGACAATGAAAATCAGACGCTGGTTTGCTGAGTAAATGATGACTGAATTGTCTTATTTTGCAGAACTGTTCTTGAGTTAAACATGCTGAGGAAAAACATTTGCGATAATTTGTGTTAATGTAACATAAAAAGCAGATTAACATTGACCTGACAGGGGTTGTGTTTACTTATGTAAAAGGTTTCTGAATTTTTTTCCCTCTCAAAAACATCCATGAAAACTCGAATGCTGGCTATAAAACTGGATGAACTTACCTTGTCGACATACTGCTGCGAACCTTTGGATTTTGACTGTAAATAATAAAAAACATTGTTAAATTATTTTTGCTGTTTCAGCTTAACATGCATGAATATGCAAGAATGCCATTTTTATATATATATATATATATATATAGTTTTCACTCATATATATGTAGTTGCAAGGCATAAAAAACACAAGTACTGTACATAATAATACATATAAATCAAAAGTAAATTTATGTCCCAGTCACATTTTCTTTGTTAAACATTACTTACACTATCAGGGAAAAAAAAAAAAAACATATTATTTTGGAATAAATGTAAAAACTCAAGGCAATAGCCATTCAAACAATATATTTTATTTGTGAACTTATGCTCAGCTATTTATTTTGATAGTTAACTTTTAACTATATTTCAATTTTTTGGATCATCACTCATCAAAGCTCAATAAATATTGGTCACAGACACAGAGATTTACTTTACCAAGATATTCCCACAGATCATGTTTTCATGCCATAATGGAAACATTGTTAAGCAATTTTTTGCTATTTCAGCTTGACATGCATGAATATGCAAAAATGTAAGAAAAGAAAAAAAAAACATGCATAGTCAGGCAAGTATTTTTTGCAATATATATGAATTTTATATAGTTTTCACTCATTGAGATTTTTTTGCAAAGTTTGCAAAGCATTAAAAAAAACAAACAAACAAAAAAAAAAAACAAATACAAGTGCTTGATCTTTTTTTTTTTTTTTTTTTTTTTTTTGATCAAATACAAATTTATGTCTCAGTTACATTTTCTTGGTTAGATAAACATTACTTACATTATCAGAAAAAAGAAAAAAAAAATCTATTTTATATTTTTACATTAACAAAGTCATCAATATTCTGTTTATTAAAGCCAAGTACGAATCTCATCAAGTTAGTGTTTTTAAGTATTTTACATTTATTCCAAAATAATAACTCAAGGCAATAGCCGTTTAAACAATATATTTTGTTTGTGAACTTATGTTCAGCTATTTATTTTAATAGCTAACTTGAATTTTTTGATCATCAGTCATCAAAGCTCAGTAAATATTAGTCACAGACATGGAGATTTACTTAAAATTTCACCAAGCTTTTCCCACAGATCGTTTTCATGCCAGTTTAAGTATTATTTTGACGTAACAAAGTGGTTATATCGAAGTGTGTGAGCAGCTTACTTACTTTTTGAAATTAGTCTTCCCATTAACACCATTATATTGTTCATTCAGACTATTTTGTGACCGCAGAACACAATTAAACACAAGAGGCGGGATTTATTTACAGCTAAACATAACCAGTCACATCCAATCATATCGCGACATAGGCATTGCCTCCTCTCACGTGACTTTCCCCCATTCATTCTCAATTACCCCCCACCAAACCCACCGCACGCTTTAGGGGGAGTGTTAAAACTCAACGGGCTCAGGGGAGGCGACCACCAACATTGGCTCAACCGATGGAATAAATTTGAGTTGGGACTATTCATTATTTCAATAATTCAATAATAATGGTTCAATAATGAAGGTTTTTGGGACTATTCCAAAAACCTTCATTATTTTTTGCAGTTTTGTTTGGTGACAGAAACGATACACATCAGCTTAGATCCTTAATGAAACAATTCTGCTGCAGAATGAATTCTCGGTTGTGTTTGTCCACATTCAAATAAAATCTTAAAAGAGGCATAAATGAGTAAGTGGATATCATCATAATCAGTATTTTATTTGCACAGAAGCAAATGAAGCTGCTTATTGGACACTGTGGAATTTGTAGTTAAGCATCCGTCACACACAAACACACTCATCACTAACCTGATGAGCATCTATTCACAGCAGACAGTGGGGTTGTCATGGGAACAGCATGACCTCAAGTGCCGAGTTAACTTTAATAATCTAAATGTCCATACATTAGTAGTGCAAATGGACTCTCACACAGTCCAATTCAAAATGCATTGTGCTGTCACACACAGACCCTATCCTTCTGCATTTACAGTTTATAAAATGGAAAGTTCTGGTGCCCACTCTAGAAATGCTTAAGCATGCAATAAATAGTTATAGTGCCAAATATCTGTTTATCTAGATAATTAACCCTGCTAGGAACTATATCTTCCAGTAGAAGCAAATGCTATGTTGGCAAGGGCATCTCATTTCAAATATTTATTCTGAACATGTGACACTAAAATAAACATGCGTGGACCCATTTTTAGTAACCATTAACTATTTATATTGATTTCTTTGTGGCAAAGTTATAGCAGATATTATAATTTGCAATGTGTGTAATTTGTTGTATTTATACACATTACAGGTCTTTGATAAATATGCATGAAATGATTAAAAATGATAAATAGTAAGCTAAAAAGAATAGTATTTATTCAAAATAAATATTCTGTAACATGAAATGTTAATGTCACTTGATAAATAATATAATAAAAATATGCATTTCTTAACCCCTTAGCTGTCACCGGGACGCCTAAGTTTAATTCACCATATTACAAATAAATCCAAATCTAATCATGACAAACTATATATTGTTGGAAAGGTCTAAGACTCCTAAATAAATAGTTTTAGGAAAAGTAATAGAATAATTTATGACAAGAGTGCACCTCTAAAATCTACATCATAAACAGGAGTTCTGACCTTTGTCACCTTTGTCGTTGCCTTTTTCCCTATCACGCTTTAGAAATCATAAGAAAGTATATATCACTTGAAAAATCTCAAAATGCATCCTTTGAAAAACTTTTTTTTTTTAAATCGGTCATTTCATTACCATGGAAAATGTACATCAAAATCATATTACAAAATGTTTTCGTTCATGAATTATAAAAATGTATTATTCAAATTAATTTATAAATAAATTATGAATTAATTATAAATAAAATAAAGTTAAATAAATTTAAATAAGCACCATAAAACTTTTTTCAACATTAATAAGAAGTTTTTGTTTGTTTGTTTGTCTTTTCTTTTTTTTTTTGAGCACCAAAAATGCATATCAGAATGATTTGATTATGAATGATTAGAATGATGTCATACTGAAAACTTGAGTAATGGCTGCTAATAATTCAGTGTTTCCATCAAATGAATAAATCACATTTTACAATATATTTTTAAACAGAAAACAGTTATTTTAAATTGTATTAATATTTCACAATATTACTGTTTTAGTGTACTTTTGACCAAATAAATGCTGCCTTTGGAGAGCGTAAGTCTTCTTTTAATAACATATTTACTTTATTTTCTTCAGAAATTTAATTGACACAAATTTCGAGTCAGATCAGTCAGGAAGTATATATTATTATGAAACTTGCTGGTATCATTGCCACAAAGCCTGACTGTACTAGATGTTCAATGCCACCTACTGGCAAAAAAAAAAAAAAAAAAAAAAAAAAAAAAGAAAAGAAAACAAAACAAAAAAAATTGTTAGAAAAAAAACTGTTATAACTTTAGAATAATTTTGCATAACCTTCATGTCTATATTACTATGGCCATTGGTTTTTCAAGATTTAATTTACAGATTTGCTTACTTTTTTTTTTTTGCTATAATTCCAACAAAGTTACTAATGAAGATGCCAAAGAGGAAGTTAGTCATTATTTTCTAAAAGCTTTTATATTTTCACAAGAAATGTATTATTAATTACAAATATTTGTCAATACAAATTGATTTGAGAATAGCATGTGAATTTGGTCACAGCGCCACCTACTGTCAATAACAGTAAATCTAATCATAGCTTTTAGACTATACAAACAGTGTGTTTAATATGTTTACTTTCCATAATATGCATTATTACAATTTTCTTGTGACTTTCATATGAGTTCAGTTGTTTGCACACACTTGCCCTTTGCATTCAGCTACTTTAATTTCTAGTCGAGGCACCACTTTCATTTTCTCGTCTGTGAGAGGCAACATAATTCAACTGATCACACATTTTCTCAAGCAGTTCATCAATCTCCAGGTCTCCATTGATTTACAGCCTACTGTGTCCTCAGGGGCCTTTGAGACGGGTATATCAGCACTGCCACACTTAATATATACGTCTATATATAGACGACAGCATTCATCTCGGTCCTGTGGCTTTGAGCCGCCAATCCTCACAGCTGATATACCACCGACCACACACTCGCACACACACACTCGCACGCAGATGATTAATCTCATAATATCATAGATTTTACCTGGACTAACCTACTACCATGCCAGTTTTATTTTGCTCTGTGTTTCTGCATTTTACAGGACCAATAGTACTTTTTGGCATTTTTGTTTAATAAACTATTTAGTTAGTCTTCATTTTGTTCTTCTCTGCATTATGTAAATGAAGTTAACCATATACAGTTAAAGCCAAAAGTTTACATACACCTTGCAGAATCTGCAAAATGTTAAATATTTTACCAAAATAAGAGGGACGTAACAAATTCTTTGTTTTTTCAGCATTTTTGTGTATTTGAACCCTTTCCAACAATGACTATGATTTTGAGATCCATCTTTTCACACTGAGGACAACTGAGGGACTCATATGCAACTATTACAGAAGCTTCAAATGTTCACTGATGCTCCAGAAGGAAACACCATGCAATAAGACCCGGGGGGTGAAAACTTTTTAAATTTGAAGATCAGGGTAAATTGAACTTATTTTGTATTCTAGGAAACATGTAAGTAGCTCTGTAGCTTCTGAAGGGCAGCACTAAATGAAGAAAAATATGATATTTAGGCAAAAAAAAAAAAAAAAAAAAATTTGTTCAAAAGTTTCCCCCCATCAGTGAAGCATCAGTGAGCGTTTGAACCTTCTGTAATAGCTGCATATGGGTCATTCTATTATTGTGGGTACGTCTCATGTCTGTGAAGTATATTTTTAATATTTTTTCATCAATATAATGCCCCGATGCTTAATTTTGTAGTACACATTTATATTTTTCACAATCACACCACTATATGTTGAAAAACCCATATCTTTATTTTTTTTTTTTTTTTCAAAAATGACGTTCATATCACATACAACCCTGGTATTCAGCTGTCCGAAGTTTCTTATTCTACTCTGCATTTAAGCATGAAAATGACCTCAAATATAAATTATTTTCATAGTTTTGCCTTCAGTTAGATTAGGGTATCAAGACATTTGGGTGTGCGCTTCAAAAATAATAAGTGTTTATTGTGATATAACTTGTTCTATTTGTGTCCGAAAAACCATTGTCAACCAAGTTACCCACTAGAAACCACAACCCCCCAAAAAAAGGAATGGTTTGTCCCATTCTCGCATAATTTGCACAATATGCTGTTATTTCCTCTAGAAGCACATGTATGAAACACTAGAAGTTATGTTCTCTTTCCTCTCTTTCCCCAAGTGTGGATTAATTGACTGTCAGCAGTGTTACACAAGTATTATTGCTGCAAGTTTTAAGAAGACAATTTACCTAAAACTTACGTTTTATGAAAATATATTTCTAAACATACCATATGCTCAGTAGTTCTAGGCTTCCATCATGAGTATAAGCCCAAAACACTACAAATGGCAACTAAGTTACCTGTCAACTGTGTTACCCAGTAAAGGTAACATGGTGGACAGTAGCAAACATAGACTTTTATGCACATATTTCTACAGATCACCTTTATTTACACAGCACTTTATACAATATAGATTGTTTCAAAGCAGCTATGTAAGGCCATGTTGGGTGTTCGGGTTTTTTCTTCACATTATCACATTCTAAATGTACCCTTAATTATGGAATGACCCATATGAGTCCCTCGGTTGTCCTCAGTCCTCAAACAAGGGTCTCATTAACAACAACAACAACAAAAAAAAAAAAAAAAAAAAAACAGCTGTGGATCATTTAGTTAACAACACAGTATTAAGAATCAGAACTGAGTCATTTTTATAAATTGAACTATTATTTTCTCTTGTGAACTATATGTAAATGTCTTTTATGTGAAATATCTTATTCAGGTCAGTACTAAATAAAAAATAACATGCATTTGGTTAGATCCCTCTTATTTTGGAGATTCTGCAAGGTTTATGTAAACTTTTGACTTCAACTGTATTTTTAAGAAAGACTGCAGCAGTAATGATTTTATTCTTTTACTTGATTAATGTACAAATGCCATATTAATCACAGAAAATTCTGTGAAAATGCATGAATGAGATTTATACACCAGCACATAAAACAGTTATGACTTGCCGCAAGATTGTGTTGACAATAAACACTGCAGGTGGCATGAAACTTACAAACAAGAAGGTGCAGCTTTTATATGCTCAATCACTCAGTCACAGATCATTTCACGTTTCAAGTCATTTCAAGGTAATTTTTCGATTTTGACGTGACCAAACATGATGCTGTCTGAGTGGGTGATTTATTTGCTATGTAATTAGTCTATGCATTTCCACCAGCTTGACCCATTTGGGCTGCAAGCATGAAGGCATTATATCACTGACAAATCATAGCATTCAATCATATTTTTTACCTGCATTTACTCTCTTCACATTCACGCCACGCTTCAGCTCATTGGAGAACACAACAAACTCGAGGGAGTCAGAAGAGTCGCTGTCTCCCTCTGAAATGTTAGAGTTACTTTATGAAAATGAGTTTTATCACACGCCATTTGATATTTTGATATTTCATATTTTGTAATATTTCTTTTTTTTTCTTTGGTTGAATCTCTTGCCTCCACTGTCAAAACGTTCCTACTATCCACATAACTGATTTTCATATGAGCCTTCTTATCAGTGAGAGAAATACAAAGCTATCAATCAGTTGTAGTAGCTGGCGTTCTTTCTTATTTTCCCCTCAAACTGGGTCATGGTGAAATATCGCTAAAATAAAAAAAATATATTAGCATTGCTTAACAGAATACCAAGAATTCACACATTAGATCAATAAAATATAAATTATACATGCTTTTTAATTATGCATTTACATTTGATACTCTGTTCTCTGTGTGCTTCTCATTACGTATGTTCTTGGTGTGTGTTTCTGGCTTGTGCAACCTTTGTATCTGGGAAATCCTGGAGTTTGGTTGCTTGCTCTGTTAAACATGGTGGATTTGGCTGCGCTATTTGCATGGTTTGCAAAAAGAGAGTGTTATTAACCGAGAGAGAGAGAGAGAGAGAGAGACCAGTGTTGCCAAACGCCAGAAAACCAAGCAACATGGGCAGACAAAACAAGCCCAAAATAAGCAACTTGGCTCATCAAAATATAGATCAGGAATTTGATTGGTTTCATAAGTATAAACCTGTTTGAAACATTAAAAAGGAAGGTGAAATAAACTAAATTATAAATACTGTATTCTTGAAATAACCCCAAATACAGTATGCAACTTGCAACTGCTCATATTTATGAGTGACTTTACTGGGGGAAAAAAGTTGCTTATAATAAGCGGACATGGCAACCTGCCTGGTACTTCAGCCAAGTCAGAGCAGAGCATGTCTTGACTTGCCCCGAGGCTGATTAATGACTTTGTGTATGATGAACAGAGAGGGAAACATTTCTATGACAGTATTCCACAAAAAAAAATATTTGGAGGCCACAACTTGCTTTTTTCGCAGTAATCTTGGTGAGTGTATTTCACGGGAATTCTTTAAGGTTCTGCACAACAATTTTTTTTTTTTTAATAATGTGAAACAAGAGTGTGTGATCTCGTACTGGGAGGATGAGATTGGGAAAGGGCCGAGGACAGAATCATGGGGAACACCAGTTAAAATCAAGACCTCGGCAGTCATGGCTCTCAACGGTAAATATGTTGGCAGGAAATTGAGAGAATCTGAAGGCTGTGCCGGGTTTCATAATTTCCGTTCACATAAAAAAACCTCAAAGCGAGCAAAGACTGTAGCCATAGTAAGGTAATGAAATGAAACGCAGATTGTATCAAAATGCTATTCAGTCTCTGATAAAATAACCTGTCCTTGTGACCCTGAAGCAAAAGCTAAACGTTGTCTACTTCAAAGCAAACATGAAGATAAATCATTATTCTATTCCACATATTCATTTAAACAGATAAAACATCATTTTGTATTGAAGGCACCATAACTGTGTTCTGAGTGTTTGCTAGGGCGTTCTAGGTGGTTGCTCTATAACATTTATATTATTTTATTTTATTTTATTTTTTATTTTATTTTATACAGTGCACAGCATAAATGAGTACACCCCCTCTAAAACTTAACAAATTCAGCAATTTCTCTTTACATGTTAGGGTTCTTTGGAGATATAATGTTCCAACAAGCCTGCTTGATCAACTACCAAAGAAGAATGTCAAAATTGTTCAGCAAAATAAGATTTTCTTATCAAAGTGATAAAATGTTGTGTTGCAAAAATGAGAACTCCCTCCTGAAAGTTACTTAATTAAAAAAAAAAAAAAAAAGTGTTTATTGATCAACAATAGATCAACAGTTGATCAATAGTGTATTTTTGATCGACAGGTAAGAATATTGAACCAAAACTTTTAAAGACAAGTAATTTTCTGACAGTTAAAAGTGTTTTATAGCCTACTGAATCATACTCAGACTTAATGATGTCAACAATGAAACCACGTGGGAGAGAACTCACTGCCAGGTGACTTATTTCCTAACATAGAAGAGAACATTGGTACAAGAGGAATACAAAATTATTGTTTTAAGTGTTAAAATATAGCAGAAGTAGCACCGGCATTCAAAAACAATGGACATGTGACAAGGCTCCTGAAATAATCAGATCTTCACTTTACGTTTTCATTTAGTGATGAGTGAGTTTTGCTAGAAAAAGAGCCGGAGAAAAGCTATGTCTCAGAGCCAGCAAAAGCTATCAAAAGAGTGACACTTTATCTCACAGAGTATGACACAGCTTGCAGAAGTGACATGCATGGTTGTTGTCACCACTAAAATGACCTACTGTAGCCAAAGCACAATAAACTCATTTAACCTCTTCCCAGGCCCATATTTACAAACTATAGACTTATGGGAATCCATACTCTGGTCTCAAGAGACCAAGTCAATCATTTCCAATCCAAAAGCATCCAAAATGTTCTGGTGTTGCTAGAGGAGGAGTACTGTGAGAGGTGCCTGGTTCCCACAGTGACGTTCAGCGGTAGTAAAGCTCTTATATTGGGATGTATGAGTGCTGAAGGTATAAGGGAGTTGTGCTTTATCAATGCTGTCATAAATTCACACACCACTGCGTGATGTAAAACAAAAAACTGAAACTGAAGATGCTACCCTCCCCTCATTCCCTGCATTATTGGACATTTTTTTCAGCATGACAATGAAGGTATTCATTCTCCCAAGATGCAAATCCTTCAGTGGCCATGTATTTCACTCAGTCTTAACACTCTTGAGCAGCTGTGTTGGATTCTGTAGAGACAAGCTGAGCAAAACTTCCCATTAAAGACCAGGGCATATAAGGTCGTCCTCCAGATGTGAAAATTTGTCATGAACTTATACACCCAGTGCCAAGAAGGGTCAGAGGGATGTACTATAGGTTGCACTTATGTCTGCAATCTTTAATTTAAACAAAATTGGCTAATTTACTTATTTTACAGAAAATATTGGCATATATTTTGTTGTTTTTATTAAGTATATGTTTAATACATTTCAATTTTGCCATCTTTCCATGAATTATATTAGTGATCATTAAGAAAATACATCTTTTATATTTATTCAGAGGGGATGTCATTCATGCTGTGCACTGTATTTTTTTTTTTTTATATGACTGGGTGCACAACCGAATACCATTACATTACAGCTGCTGTTCTATATATTCTAGTTAACAGATCATGTGTAGCATTTGTTTTAAGAAATACATCAACCAATCTGATGTAAACCAAAAAATTCAAAGACTGAAATTCAACTATCAGCAACTAACTATAAGCAATTAACAAGTTACATAAACTCTAAATAATTAATGATCACAAGACTGATGCTCTTCAAAATATTTTAATGGGTTTGCTGAATTGGTTTAGTTCTGTTTGTCTTTTAAAATTTATTAGCAATCATTTGATGACTGTACTCCTGTCACTGAAAATTATGACTGCCCCAAGGCAGTTCTGCATCTTGTTATGTCCCTTTTTCTCTGATTTCCTTATTAACTGACAAATAACCTTTGGGGTAAAACCACTTGCATATTTCAAATGATTTTCAAATGTATAAAACTGAGTAGGCAGTTTTTGTTCTTGTTATTTACAACAATGCCACATCATTGACTTTTAAGCCATTACTGCAAATAATGACAAAATATGAGATAAGAAATAAAAGGGAACAAAAAAGCACGTACATATATAACTTGCCTGTTTTACTAGGTATGTAATGTCTAATCATACAAAAACTGTACACAAAATTGCATTTGAGGTCTTTGCTGATACATAAATAACCGTATTGTATTTGAAATTCAGGAAAACCATTAATATGTAATGTAAAAAGAAGTGGTCCCAATATCGAGCCCTGAGGAACACCCATTTTAGTACTTTGATAAGACAATGTTTTAAAAACATTGTTCTTAGACTCTAAATATTAGTTTCTAGTTATATCATATTCTGGTCTAAAGATATGGCTTAAAACCTTCCGTCAGTGTAAGTGTAGGATTTTTATTTTCTATCTTTTCACAAGTCTCATTGCATAGAAAAGTAAAAGCAAACCTCACTCCAGTAAGCCACATGAATTTAAGATACCATTTGTGTCAGTAGCACATATGGTGCAGGATGAGTTAAAGTATTTGCTAAAATGTAATACTTAGGATTAGAACTTTTATGAGCAATAGTAATAGAAATGCTTGCCTTATCAGATACCACTAATAAAATTCAAACTTTTTAAAAAAAAGTTGAGCAAAAAACTTAAACTGAAGCAAAGTTCAATTTTTTGAGAAAATTGCAGACATTCAGATTTCTAATAGATTTTAAAAAAAAAAAGCAAAGCAATGAGCTCAAGTTCTTGAGAACATGGAGACTGGGTGGTCATTTTGTATGTTTGTCCTTGTCTTTCGGAGCGAAGTAAACATCTGCTCCATCTGTGCTTATGCTATAGTGGAGCAGCATTAAAAAAAACCAAAAAAAAACAACCCTTATTCTCATCCCATAGCTGTGCACATCTAAGAGCCCTCAAAATGGGCCCAAGATAGTGGTTTAAAAATCCATTACCGACCCATGGCCTACCAGAGATGTGTACTGCAAACATTGTGTCTTGTTAGAGAACCAACAGCGGAAAAAGCCTTTAGGAGATTGGAAAGGTTACAGGGAAAAGCATTATTGCAGGCCTTGGGAAGAGAGTGTGTGTTTGAATTTGTGTGTGTGTGTGTTTGTTTTGAAGGTGATGCATCAAGGAAAACAGGGTTTGTCTTGCTCTCTTTGGAAATAAAAGATGATCTATTAAGTTTTATCTATCACTGTATGTACACATGCTTTAAAACTGAACCAACAACAAATCAGTTGGCGCATGCGCTTTAGACGTGTGGAGCTGTGGTGCCAGGGGTCATTTATAGATTAGGACTACTTTTTGATGCAAGAAACCCTGACTAAAGGTACATTCACATGTACTGTTGCTTGGCAAAACCCAGTCATTCCAGTGGAAGTCTGTGCAATCTGGAGTTTAGGTGAGGGCGAAAAAGTTCAGTTTTTAAGCTTCCCGAACACTCCCCCTACCTTCTGTTGGTTAGACAAACTCATGGCATTGGTTCACCCAATGTTCTTGTGTTAGACTGTCTGGGATGCTCAAATAAACAGAGTATTTGGACACACTTTAGCTTTACAGAAAGTACTATACACTTACAGTGAATTAGGCCGGCTCTGTTTGGGCAGCTGAAGCCCATCTTGGTCTCCGTCTGCAGTAGGCATGCTGTTGATTCGAGTCCAGCTGACTGTGCTGTTGCAATTTACCGATGGCAAGTCTGCACTGGAGTTTACAACCACACTGTTCCTCTTCTCCACTGCTGATGGAAAAACAGAAATGTTGCTATCCTAATGAAAAGATAATAGTACGCTAATGTAACTACTCCAGCCTGTAGCTAAAACAGGGTCTGGTGGGATCTAGTGGTTTACATTATTTGAATGGCGGTTTGTATTTCAGTAAGCGATTCAACTTATACTGCTAGTGATTTCTGTCCTTAGACAATAAGCGACATGTAAAGCTGGGGACTAGTTAGATCGTCCATGCCCAGAGGGGGGTGGCAGGGAAATGTTTTTACAGTAATTGCAAACAGGGCGGTGTCTGGTCATAGGTGTGCCAACTTGAAACCTGAAACTATTTCAATAATTAATTCCCTTGTAGTTTCTAGCATGACAATTTATAGACCAGGAACTGAATTTCCTCCTCCAGATGACTTTAAGCACAGAGCTTAGCAATGTAAATCCAACGTAAACAAACAAGCAAAAATCTTCAGGATGTCCTTCTGATTCTAATTTCATTTCATTTTCACGTATAAAATCATATATAAAAAGTATTTGCTGCTATACCTTTGTCTTTCTCTGAAAATGTGGGTGTGTGGAAAAGCGTGAGGGGTCTCTCGCTGCAGGACGGGGCCTTGCTGTCTGCACTTCTCCGCCTGGGCAGGTTGAGCTGGGAGTTGCCCTGCCCTCCTCCAGACACTGGCATGTCTTTGAAAATCTGCAGAGCCGAAAGGAAATTCAAATCAGCATGAAAATGTCAGAGCGCCACAATGATTGGATTGGAGTGTTTCCACAAAAATAGAACGGACTGAAATGCTGCTACTGATCCTGTGAGGATACGACCCCTACGAAAATCACAATTTGATCATGAGCTGGTCGCTTTCATGTCGTTCCAAGCCTCTCTGACTTTTTTCCTTCATGGAAAGCTGTTCATTTCCATTCAAAAATACTGTAAGACAGCTATCAATCTGCAACCCGTAGCTGTCAAGCTCCAAAAGATAGAGAAACGGTCACTATGACTCACACACTCTATTTCAAGTCTGAAGTCATACGATAGCTATGTGTGACAAACAGACTGAAATGAGTGTTCTGCACTGAAATCCTCTCCTCCACCAAACCCCTTAAATCTCATTTGCATGTCCAAATATTCAAGCACAAATCACGGTCAGGTTCATGTTAAATGTTAATGATAATTTAATTAGTTCTCAGTAAATTTACTGTAAATTTACTATATTGCAACTCTGTTTGCAATTAAAATATGTTAAAAAAAATATTATTAACATTTTTAAAGGTACTGTTTGTAATTTTTTTGACTGTACTAAGCCATAAAAATAGGTATTGTTCTGTTAGGATAGGACAATGTTTGGCCAAGATACAACTATTTGAAAATCTGGAATCTGAGGGAACACTCTGAGAGAAAATCATCTTTACAGTTGTCCAAATGAAGCACTTAGCAAAGTATATTACTAAACAAAAATTAAGTTTTGATATCTTAAGGGAAGGAAATTTACAACAAATCATCATGGAACAAGATCTTTACTTATTATCCCAAGGATTTTTGGCATAAAAGAAAAATCGATAATTTTGACCCATACAATGTATTTTTGCCTATTTCTACAAATATACCCGTGCTACTTAAGATGGTCCAGGGTCACATATTTGTTTCTCCAAAAACCAATGAAATATGCATTCTGTGTCAGAATGTCTATTTTTGTTTTGGTTTGTGTGATTCCGCCCATTGCCAATTTACCCAATAGGATTTCAACACCCTGGGTTGCCAGTTGGTGAAAAAAACAACTTCTTCCAGCCATATAAGCCAGCAAATGACTGGGTCAGAGCTTCTAAAAGCTAACCTTAAAGCATTGGCATCCAACTAAAATACTCTATAACCAGAGGCATATTAAAATGCTCATAAATGCACTCATCAACATATAGAGTAAGGCTTGACACTTTCCATTGTCAATTATGCTTGCTTCTGTTGCGGGTCCTCAATCTGGCAACCAGCATGAGTTTGGAGTCGGAGAAGAAGGGGCAGGAGAAACAACACTCTCCAATACTGCAGTACCAATTTTAACCATTAGCTATCAATATTACATAGTAAATAGTTTTTATTCATTTTCATTTTGAGTATGTCATTCACAGTGTTTTATGTGATTGTAGTACTTATTTCATTAAAGCAGGGGTGCTCAACCCTGTTCCTGGAGATCTACCTTCCTGCAGAGTTCAGCTCCAACCCTGATCAAACACAACTGAACCAACTAATTAGGATCTGAAGGAGCACTTGATAATTACAGACAGGTGTGTTTGATCAGGGTTGGAACTAATATCTGCAGGAAGGTAGATCTCCAGGAACAGGGTTGGGCACCCCTGCATTAAAGTATGCAGTCTTGTACATTTGTCTTTCTGTCCTTTGCTTCAAATCAAAGGTTGCGTTTCACCACGTAGCTAGTGAAAGACTTTTAAAATCACTGGGAAAAATAAATGAGAAAAATACTTCATAAACAAAAACCACAAAACAAGTGGGTGTGCACCGCTGCAAGCTATTTGGTTGCAAACAATGCATGACACATATTTCAATCACCCATGCTACTGAATGAAAGCTGTTATTGTAAAACAAGTGCCACATTAGAAAATACACTTACGTTACGTTACCTAATTGTCAGACTTTACTATGGTAAGACATCTGTTTACAGTATCAAGTTATAATGTAAACAGATAACCGCTTATTGTGTTACAAGAAATTGCAAACCAGTTCTGTATTTTATTAGTAAACATTAAGATTAGTTGGATTAAATGATATGCAAATGAATTAAACTGACAGGCAAATGAAGTTACAACATTATGAAAGAAAGGCGGTTACTGTGAATGGAAAGTTTAAATAAATGAAACTTTGAAGTGAAAAGGATACTTTGTGTTTTAACAATATTAAAAATATAAAATGTTATTTTGAGCTGTTTGCTTTATCTTTTAATTTGGAAATTATTTGTTGGTTGTCACCATTGCTGAGTTTTGTATTCCACATTAGGTGTTGATATCTATGAATGACTACATGTTGGCTTATATCAAAAATCTAAAATTTTCCATTGCAAGATACTGCCACATCCCTCAAAGATGTGATTTGTTCTAAACTATTATAAACTATTCTGAGAGCTCCATTTGCAGAAATGAAGAAAATTGTGTCAGTTTTTCAACACTCCATTAAGCATGGAGTGAAAGTTGAGTTGGACTCAGTCAGTAACCTTATTTTATTCTGCCAAATTGGTTGTGATAGCTGGGAGAGACTTAATTATAATAACAAAAGATCCAAGCTCCCGAATAAAAAGAGCTCTGATAACAACAGCGACTTCAAACTAAATAATTATTGTCAGTAAAACAACAAAAATAAAAAAAAAAACTAATCTGGCTCCAACTCACAATGTGTTTATACAATGTGTACTTCTTGTTAGAACCTAACCCATAATCTCAGCAAACGAGTGAGCGATCTGGTTGTTTTAGTTTTAGTTATTTTAGTTTTTAGTTTATGTGGACTGCTTTTATGATACTTTAAAGGGGTCATCGGATGCCCATTTTCCACAAGTTGATATGATTCTTTAGGGTCTTAATGAAGTCTATTACATACTTTGGTTAAAATTTCTTAATGGTAGTGTAAAACAACACCCTTTTTACCTTGTCAAAACAGCTCTGTTCACTGCAACCTGTTTCGGTGCATGTCCCTTTAAATGCAAATGAGCTCTACTCACCCCGCCCCTCTCTTCCGTGGGATGACGAGCAGTTCTCAGCGGGACTTTATTAGGAAAGGCGATTTGCGAAGACCCATAAAAAACCCTTATACTCACTTCTGCAGGTAAAGCTACATCACAAATAATTTGCGCAAATATAGACACATTTAGGTAGATCGGGTGTATTCCCTTCAAAAACAAAAGTAATCCTTTACGTCTTCAGTGGCTCAGATGCTGGGAGTAAATGACGGCTGCTATGTTCATTATTACATCCAACAACAAAACACCTCAATCGCTTAGGAGACATTCTTGTCTTCCCCTGCTCCGGCGTCGAAACAACGGAGGACAGTTTAAAGCTCAGGGCGGGTCTAAGGTAAAACACCAGTGTCAATCAACAATCGTGGGAGTGGCCTGTGTCTGTCTGAGAATGTCTATCATCAATCTGAGAATGGCTTAATTTTAGAAAGGGGTTATGATTTATAGGGATTTTTTTAAAAAGCACTGGGTGCCCACTGCCAACACACATTTATATTCAAACAATGTGTAAAAGTGAATTTTGCATCCGATGACCCCTTTAAAGTCACAATGAAATGGAAGTAGTGACATCTTTTTCTTCCACAATGCGATGAACATCTAAGTGAAACTGTAGGGCGGGACTTGGTTCTATTCATCAGTTGTTGATTGGATGGAAGCAGTTCTGAATGCTGGTCATTGTAAGAAAAGGGCAGGTTTGAAGCAAACAAAATGATTGCAGAAGCCGGCATACGTCACCAAAGAGAAGTCTGTTATTTTAATGGAAAATCAAGTTACAATACTGTGATTAACTCATTCTAGATTCATGCATTCTTTTTTATCAACACTTGGATGTGGGTATATGCTATTTACTATATGCAATATACTACATGTATAATATCTCATTACTGGATCCTACAAGTTTGAAACAAAAAAAAAAGAACTATTCCAGTAAAAATGCTGAGAAAATAACCCTTTCTCTTGTGAAAACACATTTATGGAGGTCACAAGTCTTTATGCAAAGATATATTCTAACAGCCCATTGTGTGTTTGTGAATGAAAAGCTTTTTGAGGATCAGTTTTATGTTACAGTCAGTCTACAGTTTTGTTTTCCTGCTGTACATAACTGTATATATTTGTTGAGAGATATAGGATAGGTAGCCAGTCATGCTTTTAGGCTGAATTTGAAGGATTCGTTGCAGGTTAACCTCATTCGCAGTGGAACATATGTGTGTGCCGTGTCTTTATGGGGACGAGACATGGTAGGGTTAATTGTACAGGACATAGTGACAGCCTTGATTTTAACTCTTACCCTGCCCACTTCACCCATTCATGCAAGAGGAAGTGACACTATGTCATGTGACGTTGGGCTCGGCTTAAGAAATCAGCTTTTGAGCCGATTTGCATGTTGCCATGGCAACTACTCTAAGCTGCTTTACCCTTTAAACCCCTGCCGGGTTTGAAGTTACCTGTTACAGCAAATGTGAGCTGAGTGAGTCCCTCGGAAAGGGTCTCGCTGCTGGATAAGCTCCCTTTAACTGAGGAATTACATCCTTTTCATTCACACCTAGGTGTGAATAACACTGATCATGTACCTTTAGGGTGATTGTGGTCAGTAAAGTAGTGACCAGTTGACACAAACAACCTAATGAGCCATTTAACTCATTAGCTATGCAGATTATCACCACAAGAACTTTTTCTTAAAGGGATAGTTCACCCAAAAACAACCCGTAAGGGCTCTGTTTATCTTCGGAACACAAATGAAGATATTTCTGATGGAAGCCAAGAGCTGTCTGACCCTCCATAGACAGCAATGTGATTACCACGTTCAATGCCCAGAATGTTTTTGGGTGAACTAGTCCTTTAATACTTAACCAATTTTCCTAGTATAATATGTTGATGACTGGCTACTCTGGTCAGCTAGGATTTACTTATAAACATACCCGTTCGTGGTTCTCGATGAGGATTTCTATCACAATGTTCTGGAACTTGATGTCCATGATTGCAGCAACAGTCTCTTCCTGAGGCCTCAAGAGCGTGGGGCCGAACACTACGCCGAGGTTTGCAACCGTCATCAAATTCTGCTGGTGGTGACTGGCCACTCTGGTGAGAGAGTAAGACATTTGAAGTCATTTCTTACTTAGTGCAGTGTAGTGTAGTTTCTATATAATTACCTCTACTGATAACAAAAATAGTGCTGCAATAGCTAATCAATAAAATCTGTGAAAAAATAATGGAAATAATGGTTCTTTGTATAATTTGCTGCAATCTATTATGTAACATACATTTATTTAGTAAAATAATTGAAATCCTAAAACACACACAGACATGCAAACTGACAAAAGAGAATGGATGACACACAGTTTTTGTCTTGGCTTTGACCCAAGATGTTAACCCTATAATGCCTACTGTATCATACTTGATACACAAATGTCTAAGGCTTCTAAATTATCAACTTGATCAAAACTTTGCTGAAAAATCTGCTGTACACAGTGTACTTCATGCCTTCTGTCATCTGACTGAAAGTTTATGCTTAGCAAGTAAAGGCCTTTTAGTATCAATCTAAAAACATCCACCTTCAAGTTGTTGAACGTGTTGTACACATACATATATTTATTTTTCTTGGTAATATTTCAAGACGAACACTTACTAGGCCGAAGCAAAACAATTTTTAAATAAATCGTGTTAACCCTTTCAGACCTGAATTTTTTTCACTTAACAAAAAATTTTTTGTCCTCTTGATATTTGCTCTTCTTCAACATATACATGAGTTGCACAAAAAGATTTGTGCAAACTAATTTTGCAAGTTTTGAATATGATACATGATTTTGAATATGATACAAAATTGACTTTTGAGGATCTCAATCTCATTGTTTTGCATGTTATTATATGCATTCTCAAAATATTTCAACTTTATTCTCGAAATATTTTGACTTTATTCCCGTAATATTTTGACTTTATTCTCGAAATATTTCAACTTTATTCTCGTAATTTCTACTTTATTCTTGAAACATTTCGACTTTATTCTCGTAGGATTTTGACTTTACTCTCAAAATATTTCAACTTTATTCTCATAGTGTTTCAACTTTATTCTCGTAATTTCAATATTATTCTCCAAATACTTCAACTTTATTCTTGTATTATTTCAACTTTATTCTTGAAATTTCAACTATTCTCGAAATATTACAACTTTATTCTTGTAATATTTCGACTTTATTCTTGTAATATTTCTACTTTATTCTTGTAATATTTTGGCTTTATTCTCGTAATATTTCAACTTTATTCTCATAAGATTTTGACTTTAATCCCGTAATATTTTGACTTTATTCTTGTAATTTCAACTATTCTCAAAATATTTAAGACTTTAATCTTGTAATAAATTCAACTTTATTCTCGCATTATTTCAACCTTATTCTTGTAATTTCAACTATGCTCGAAATATTTAGACTTTAATCTTGTAATATTTAGACTTTAATCTTGTAATATTTCAACTTTATTCTTGTAATATTTTGGTTTTATTCTTGTAATATTTCAACTTTATTCTCATAATATTTTGACTTTAATCCCGTAATATTTCAACTTTATTCTTGTAATATTTCAACTTTATTCTCGTAATAAATTTAACTTTATTCTCATAATATTTTGACTTTATTCTCATAGTATTTCGACTTTATGCTTGTAATATTTTGACTTTATTCTTGTAATGATTCGACTTTATTCTCAAAGTATTACAGCTTTAATCTTAGATTTTTTAAACATGGCACTAAAATGCCGTCGTACATAATAAACTGTTACATAAAAAAAAATATCTGGAAAGAAAAATTGTACAATGAACAACAGGTTTAAACTAAAGCCTACTGTCTAATAAAAAAAGGACAATGCATTTGATGTGCCTCACCTCAACTTCCTGTCTCATTAGAGAATATGTCAACACACGAAATATAACTTTGTTCATCAAGTCACTTCATGTGGTCTTTAATGGTTTAACTTTTTAGGGCTTTGAACCTGTAAGCTTTTAATCATCTGGTCAGATATTTAACTACTCTTGCAGTTAACCTATTAGTAATAATGTAGTTATGTAGTTATAACTACACTTTACACCATTTCATTAAGTAATTCTGGCATTTTTCTTGTTTTTATACTAATTGTGACAAATTAACGTCTAATCAGTATCAAACAGCTGTAATGCTGGTAAATTTGATGAGCAAGCTAAACAGCCCTGCTGCAAATGATGATTCAGTGTCAATAGAACCCAAGGTGAAACCTTTACAGCATTTATTTCTTCTAATCAGCATACTGTCAATATGAAATGATTCCCAATGAACCTTATGTAGACGCTGTTGCTGTTCACTGCTACTGTCTGATGTAACTATTCATTCCACACTACAATATAATTTCCAAACCTGTCCCGAGGGGATACAAAAGGTACGGCATTCAATCCAAATGCTCCATTGAAATAGTTATGCAAAGTGGCTATTAAACTTCTACTTCCTATAATTATTTCAGATTATGAATCTGATCTTTTGCATCAAGCTGCTTTGCGTAAAACATTTTCACTGTGGAGTTTTCCATAAAACTCCAAAATGCTCCTCGAGCTGCCAGCGTCACCGAGGAACGGCCCCGCAGAGCTCGGCAGTCAGGGTGTCAAATTAAACTCGCACAAAAGAAAATGGAGCTGGGAACGGGAGGGAAGGAGATGGAGGAAAGGACAGGTGAAGGAAAACAAGCCACTCTTTTCAGCTGGCCAAACACAAAGGGGAAGCTAAGGCCTTTATTACCATCAGCAGGGTTGTGGTTTTTACAATGAAAATCCTCTTAGGTCTTTGGCTTTTCTGGATTTGTAACACAGTAAAAAGGGGGCGTCAACAGCAAAACTTACTTGGCCAAGTGTTTCATAAGAAGCTCCAGCATCTGGCGGTTCTTCTCAGGGAGACGGTGCACTATGGAGTGGATCTCTGCCACCCTCGCCTCCGGATTGTCCAGCTCTAGAAAGACAGAGTAAGAGGAAGCGAGAGAATAAGTGGCTGCAAAAGGAAAACAGGCACATTTCCTTTTGTTCCGCATGAACCGTAGGCGTTTTACTGCTGTATCTGACTCGAGTGCATTCGCAGCAGGAGTGCTAGTCCAGTCACACAGGACGTTTTTATGCACTTTTCAACATTCACAGACTCATTTCAGGTCTGAAATACTGCAATCTCTTGCTGAAACAGAACAAAAGATCCCGTTCCTGATTCTGTGAGGTCACTTCCTGACACAGTCTGGACCCACACAGACACATTATTCCAATTAAAATGGCATTAATGCTCAAGTGTTTACGTGTTTGTGTCTTCACTGTTGTAAAAGCACAGAAACTGTGCCACCTAGTGTATGTGACAGCTACAGCAGTGTCCATTAAGGGCAAAGCTAAGCCGCCAGACGCGGGCTCTTAAAGGTCACTGAAATATTAGAGTGATCTATCTGGCTGCCATGATATCCTAATAATCCCTAGTAACAAGAGTACACAGAGAGAAGAGAGGTATAAATGAGGTTGTTATAGACAGGACAAGGGGGAGAAAAAACAACGTAAAAAAATTATATATATATAATTTTCTTGATTTTCTTACTTAGTATTTTTGTCTTGTTTTCCATTACATATAACTAATCATTCTTAAATCAAGATACATTTACTTAACATTAAAATATTAAGCCTTGTTTCCTGAAAAAAATATGACAGTTTTGTTTTGCTTAAAACAAGAAAAAGTATCTACCAATGGGGCAAAAAAATCCCTTTGGCAGATATTTTTTTCTTGTTTTAAGCAAAATGTACAAAATTTGGTAACACTTTACAATAAGGCTCATTAGCTAACATTAGTTAACTACGTTAGCTAACATGAACTAAGAATGAAAAATACTTCTACAGCATTTATTAAACTTAGTTACTAATGCATTATTAAAATCAAAAGTTGTGTTTGTCAACATTAGTTAATGCACTGTGTAGTTAACATGAACTAACAATGAATGACTGTATTTTCATTAACTAATATTAACTAAGATTAATAAATACTGTAATAAATGAATTAGTTAATACATTAACTAACATTAATTAATAGAACCTTATTATAAAGTGTTACCCAAAATTTTAATACATTTTTTTTAATTCTTGATTCAAGAATGTTTAGATATATACACAAGAAAATAAAACAAAAATACTAAATAAGAAAATCTGGTCGCACTTTATTTTAAGGTCCAGTTCTCGCTATTAACAAATCATTAACTATGGCTTTTGCTTCAATAAACTCCTAATTTGCTGCTTATTAATAGTTAGTAAGGTAGTTGTTAAGTTCAGGTATTGGGTCAAGTTTGGGGATCATTAGGCGTATTAATATATGCCTAATAAGTACTAATAAATAGCCAATATGCTAGTAATATGCATGCTAATAAGACACTAGTTAATAGTGAGAATTGGTCCTTAAAATGAAGTGCAAACGAAAAAAGGTTGTTGTTTTTTTTTCTTTTCTTTTTTTGCAGTGTTTGCGTTATATTTCTGTAGCCTCATCTTCATTGCTTCACAGGAAATGCCACAACCTGAACCCACAGCTTTTAATATATCATAGTATAAAATGTAATTTTAAATGTTTTAAATATGGTTATATATTTAAAAATAAATGTGATTAAGAACAAACTTCAACACAAGAATATTTAGCCTGAAAACTTAGTATTCTTATTATTTTACACACAAAATACAGAATAAAAAAAAAATAAATACTTCTGCAAATACAAACCATTCAAACACTGAATAGAAAAAGACATCACATAACCAGACCAGACATGTAGCTGGTCATGTTGAACACAAATCGAACCTCTAGAGCGTACACACACATTTTCACACTTTCTTGTCTCTCTTGATTTTCTGTTCTCCAGTTACATACACATTCACAACGTCTCTCACTCCCGTATTTCCATCTCTCTCTCTCTCTCTCTCTCTCTCTCTCTCTCTCTGTTGATGGGCAAACTCCAGATGGCACCTTGCTCTTTATCACATAAATGGCTTACATAGACAGGAATGAACGAGGGGAGGGGTGGAAAAAAAGAGAGAAAATGAAAGGCAGAAAGGGAGGGGTGGAGCTCTCTGAAAAAAAAAAAAAAAAAAAAAAAAAAGTTCATATGAGGACAAGAGCCTAACGTCACCCTTAAAGACTGGCAAAAAAAAGCACAGAAAGAAAGACAGAAAAATAGAGACAAAAAAGGGAACGATGGTAAAAAGCAAAATGTCTTGTTTTCATGAACAAAAATATGCAAACATCTTTAATGAAGATACGTTTACTTGAGCAGCAAAATTGCATTAAATATATTAGTATTTAATATATCTAATTATTTTTTTTTCCTTCTCATTAGTTTAAAAAATGTTTCATTAATTTTAATAATTTATGAAATCATTTTAATAATTTTTCGCAAATAGTACTAATGTAACAAAACTAGATTAAGTTTGTGCTTAAAACTAAACTGAAATTTCTAATTGAAGTCAGAGTGAAAATCAAAGTTTATGGCACAAAAGACGACCTGGAAGAGGGACAACATCCCTTGCTGTCTCAGACAAAAGCCGCCACACTGTAAATCCATTTTCTTTCCTCTACACCCCGGTTTCCTGTTTCTGACCGCGTCATATTGGCTTGAGCACTCCTACTCTGCAGCGCGTCTTATCAAATGGTCCAACTATAGTCAAATAGTATCAAATAGTCAAAAGAGATCAGGGGAAATAAGGCCAGACCGGTCCGACCAGACAGATAGCGAAAAACTCACTGGCTGCTTTGATAAAGCTCCTCTGGTACTGGTATGTCATGAGAGGAGCCGGCAACATCCTGATAGCGGAGAAGAAGAGAAAAGATTAGCGATTAGATAATGGAACAAACAAATAGACTGTCAGACTCAAAAACAGAAGTAATCATGGCATCGAGATGGAGTAAACCGAGAATTTTTGGATGCATGATGATGATGATATGTCTTTCTTTACTGTTTTAAATTTGTAAACTACTTATTCACTCACTTCCGAGAGGTTTTGTTTTTAGCCCGCAAGCTAATTTGTGTATTATTAGCAATGTTGTTGAATTACATGAATAATCAGACTGTCTGTTACACTCTATTTTTATATTCTCTGACAAATATGTAAGTGGTAAGTGCAATATCTCATGTTTATAACATGAATGACTATATCGGCATATTTTTGGAAATAATGTGAGTGGTAATTGCTCACGCAAAACTTGCTGGCACGGTGCTAGCATGTTGTTAGTGGCTGCCAGGCTAGTGTCATGAACACATGGGTCCCCCATTCTCTCCCTTGTGAAAAAGAAGTGTCCTTGATTGTATTAAATGTGCACTTGTAATGTACTTCAAATCTATAAAGTATATTATAAAAATGTACTTGCAGTACTATGCTTAAAGGGATAGTTCACTCAAAAATAAAAAAAATACCTCACGATTTACTCCCCTTAAAGCCATCCTAGGTGTATATGGCTTTCTTCTTTCAGACAAATATGGTCAGAGTTATATAAAAAAATGTCCTGGCTCTTCCAAGCTTTATAATGGCAGTGAATGGGTGTTGAGATTTTGAAGTCCAATAAAGTGCATGAATCCATCATTAAAAGTATTCCACATGGCTCCAAGAGGTTAATAAAGGCCTTTTGCATTGATGCATTTGTTTAAGAAAAATATACATATTTCCGCTAACTGTGCACGTTCACAACAGAGTGGCGTTCCAGCAAATGATGTAGTCGTAGCCTGAGATCTAAGTTTGTTTACAGCAAAGGAAAATCAGTCTCCTCTTGGCTTATATCAAAACACTTTTCTTTACAAATCCTCGTTTTGTACTTCTAATTTGTGACAAGTGTTTTGTTTTGCTCTCTCCACTGTGCTTCCACGTTCGGCTACGTCCTACGTTATGTGTTGTAATGTCACTCTATCGTTAACGTGTGTGCGATGAGATTACAATTTATAAAGTTTAAACTGTGGATATTTTACTTACATAAACATCTCGATACACTTCAGAAGGCCTTTATTAACCCCCCAGAGCTGCATGGATGCACTTTTTTGGATTTCAAAATCTTAACACCCATTCACTGCCATTATAAAGCTTGTAAGAGCCAGGACGTTTTTTATTATAACTCAGATTGTATTCATCTGAAAGAAGAAAGTCATATACACCTAGGATGACTTGAGGGTGAGTAAATCATGGAGTAATTTTTATTTTTGGGTGAACTATCCATTTAAATACACTTTCATGACTGTTTGCACATTCATGTTAACACACTTAATTATATTTTTAAAAAGTGCACTTTGTAATAATTTTAAAATAAAATTTGACATTAAAGCACATTTTAAATCATTATGTTTTAATATGGTTTGTCATACTTTATTAAGGAATACTCTTTTTTGATGTATTGACATACTAAAGCATATACAACATACTTAATTGTATTTATAACTGTAATGCAATTTGATATTACAGTTAAAACTAATATAATTTTTAAGGAGTAGTTCACTTCCAGAAAAATTTACGGATAATGTGCTCACACCATTGTCATCCAAGATGTTCATGCCTTTCTTTCATCAGTTGTAAAGAAATTATGTCTTTTGAGGAAAACATTTCAGGAATTATCTCCATATGGTGGACTTCAATGGAGATCGCGAGTTTGAACATCCAAAATGCAGTTTAAATGCAGCTTCAAAGGGCTCTAAACCAGGGGTCCCCAACCCTGTTCCTGGAGATCTACCTTCCTGCAGAGTTTAGCTCCAACCCTGATCAAACACACCGGTCTGTAATTATCATTAAGTGCTCCTTCAGATCCTAATTAGTTGGTTCAGCCGAAGAAGAAGGGTATTATCTACCGAAACGATTGGTCATTTTCTAAAAAAAAGAAAAAAATGTATATACTTTTTAACCTCAAAAGCTCATCTTGTCTAGCTCTGTGATGCGCATGTGTACTCTGTGTAATCCGGGTCAATACAGTTAGAGTAGGTCGGAAAAACTCTCTTCTCATTTTCTCCTCCAACTTCAAAATAGTCCTACATTGCTGTTTTACCTTTGTTTATAAAGGACGTTTGACCTTCTTCGCATGTTCACTCTGTAAACACTGGGTCGGTACTTCTGCAGCGATGTAGGACAATTTTAAAGTTGGAGGAGAAAATTAAATGGGAGTTTTTCTACATACCTTAACTGTATTGACCCAGATTGCATTTTTATTTTTTTTTAGAAAATGACCAATCGTTTCACTAGATAAGACTACGGTGGCCGAGAAGTGCAAAACAAATCACAATTCTGAAAACAAAATAACAAATTACAAACGTGTACGCAAATCTAAAAAACAAAATAATTCAGAAAACTCAACAGCAATTCCAAAACATTATAACAAATCAGAAAACACAATGACAAATCCGAAAACAAAATAAGTCAGAAAACACAACGACAAATCAGATAAACCGGAAAAGGTAGGTATAGTTTGAAACAGCGCCATTGGTTTGAGAATAGATTACGCTGACTGGACGAGACATCTGTCAATCAAGGTATACAAGAAGAACAGCAGAGTTGTGAAAGTTAGAAGATGGTCTTAAAATAGTATTTTATGAATTGCCCTTACTATGGAATAAAAAACAAACATGTACATTTAGAACACTGTACTCTGTATTATACCTAGAATCAGAATACAAAAAAAATAGTTAACGCTAATGCGATGCTGTTTCTAGTACAGCGGCTTGGGGAGTAAATTTGGCATAGTTCTCTTCTGACTGCCTTTATCAGTAACCTATTTCTCTATTTTTTTCTTCCTTTTTTTCTTTTCATGAAAACACTCAATGCACATTTCTTTTGCTATTTGAGCAACTGGGAATCAAAAAGGGGGAATATAAATACAACATATTAAGAGTTAAACAGTCTTTTTATTAGGAAAATTAAACTGGAATTGAGTTATATCCAACAGCAGTAACACACGTAGTTCAAAAGCAGAAAACGGCTATAATCCAAATGAATTCTCTACCAGTAGGAGGCGCTTTTGGAATGGTTTCCCTCATATCAGCTGTACACAAAATTTACTCCCATAGAGGCTCAAGACTCTGCTGTTCTTCTTGTATAACTTGATTGACAGATGTCTCGTCCAGTCAGCAGTAATCTATTCTCAATCCAATGGCGCTCAAACTATACCTACATTCTCCGGTTAGTCTGATTTGTCCTTTTGTCTTTGTGTTTTCTGACTTGTTATAATGTTTTCGGAATTGCTGTTGTTTTTTTTTCAGAATTGTTATTTTGTTTTTTAGATTTGCGTTTGTAATTTGTTATTTTGTTTTCAGAATTGTGATTTGTTTTGCACTTCTCGGCCACCGTACAAGACCCTTCTTCTTTGCCTGGGATCATTTAAAGCCTTTGGAAGCTGCATTTAAACTGCATTTTGGACATTCAAACTCACGGTCACCACTGAAGTCCACTATATGGAGATAATTCCTGAAATGTTTTCCTCAAACAACATAATTTCTTTACGACTGAAGAAAGAAAGGCATGAACATCTTGGATGACAACGGGGTGAGTACATTATCTGTACATTTTTGTTCTGGAAGTGAACTACTCCTTTAAATGTACTTTAAATACATGGCAAACAAGTTTCAACAATTACATTAAAGCATATTTTACTTTACTTTAAATTCTTTCCAGTACATTTAGCAGTACACTTTAAGCATATTTCAAACACTTAAGTAATTATGAAATTACACATAAAGATGTACTTGAGTCCCACTTACTGTAGGTGGATAAGGAACCCGACCTGACACACTCAATATGAAGTCTTAACTTTGTAAATACTGGTAAATTAAAGATTATGACATTAAATATTGCTCAGCATAGGCCTACTAGAGTGTATTTTGTGGGTTGCCAGAGTGTTTTCTAGTTTCTAGGTGTACTTAGGTTAATAGCCCTGAGTATAAGCAACTGTAGTACTGATGCCGTAGAGGTCAAGCTAACTTTTAAAACTGTAGGAGCCGGTCAGATCAAGACAGGTGAAACGAAGTTTGTGTAGTATAGCCTGGTTGTTGTCATGTGGTCATGTGTGAAGGGGTGGGTTTGTACCTGAGGTAATGCTTTATTGCACTGGTGATGGTCTTGATCTCCCATTCTGTGCTGTCCAGCTCCACATCTGCACAGGTTTTGGGGTCTAAAAGAGAGACGGCAGATTTAATTTGCCAGTGACCTCTGTTCAACCCTTGGAATTACCAGCTCAGCACAGTGCCAGTACGTGCAAGCAAACTATGCATATGCGTGCTGGCGACAGCCAATCAGCATCAAAATCGCGAACCATTTCCTAAAGCAAAACTGTCAAAGTATATCATTATCACTCTGAGGCAGGCAGTTAAATACTGGTGATCTGGTGAGTAACACAACAACATGAAAGTCTATTCATCCTGCTTTCGCTGCAGGGTGTGACGGCATTCCTGTCACTTTTTGCGTGTGAAGAAGGTTGCGTTTGTACTTAAGCAGTTAAGAATAATGGTTCCTTGGTAAATGAAGCTTTATACACAAATATAATACTTCAAATAATCTGTATGATATTAATTGAGGCAGGTGTGCTTTGAAAGTGCAGTATAAATATTGGATTATGGGAGGGGCAGAAGCATGAACTTTGGCATAGTGACAGAAAGCAAGTCCAATGCATTGTAATCAACATATCTGTCTGTACGAGAGCAGTGCAGCATGAAAAAACTAGGTCGCTCACATACTGATCAATATATCTGTCTACACTGCATCTCCCATAATGCGACTAACCTAGACACATTCCATTATAAATCAACAAAGCTGTCTACAATGATAATGAATGTGACAATGTGACAAGTAGGGCGCTCACATTACAATTAACAAAGCTGTCTAAAACACTGCGAGTGAAAACTAATTATCAGGGTAGTTGCATAAGAATATCCATGAAAAAGAAAAGGAAAAATCTATTAAAAATGTAGTTTAAAACTATTTATGTCAACTGTGCTCTTTTTTTCTATACATGCTGGTTTCGTATGGCTTTGAAGAAATTTTATATATTTTTTTAAATAAAGTTATAATTTAATGTCTTTAAAAATGACACATGGTGTGCCCATCACTTTATTAGCATAAAGTAATAACAAGTTCTTATTATGAAAATAGTATACTTACAAATATATATATATATATATATATATATATATATATATATATATATATGAATGTTTTCAAACACTTAATTATATGTTATTTGCAATTAAATCAAAGTGTGTTATTAAAGGGAAAGTTAGTTATTTTTTTTTAATGTACTTAAGTATTAAAATTCAATGTAATTTTTACTCAAACTTGTATGTCATGTTTTTAAATATATGTGTAATTACCATTTGCAATGATGAAGTTTATGTACAATTTAGTACATGATGAATTTAGTAGAATTAAAATATATTTACTTTATATTTACTGAAAAAAGATTAAAAATTAATTATTTTAAATGTACTTTAAAGACAAAAAAATAATGTGAAATGTTAAAAGTGCACTTTTTATGAACTTATGCCCTTCAAAAAACATTTTAATCCTTAAATTAAAAATATAAAAAGATGCAATCCTGCACACTATCAGTACTTGCAGGATCGACAGTGGTGTTAGACTATATTTCCTACGCACCTATTGTTTTTTCAGGTGTGCTGAGTTTGTGTTGATTGAGTATTAATCCTTAAATTAAATAATAATAATAAATAAATAAATAAATAAATAAATAAATAAATAAATAAATATTCATAGAAGAGGTGTAGTTAAGTGTATTTAATGAGTGCATTTAGATTTTATTTTTAAATAATAAAATAGATACAAATAAAAATAAAAAAAATAATAAATTAGATTAATAAATTAAATATAAATTAGAAAATAAATTAGAAAAAAAAAAATGTCACTGACCCATGATATGATATTCCTTTAGAATCACAAAAAAAAAAAAAAAGCGGTACATATTCTGAGTTAGCCTAATTATCGCTCTCAGCACAGACACTGTGTTACTCAAACAGTTTTCAGTCTGAGAAATCGTATATATGTGACATTTATAGCTAAATTTCTTTTCATTTTAATCTCCTGGTTTCATTAAAACAAAATAACCAGCAGCATGGTGCTGAATCTCACCCATGGCCAAGCTGAGTAGTTTCTGCACTCTGGAGTTGACGCCGACGATCCTGTATAGCCCCTGTTCATCAATACCTGACAGAGAAAACCGTAGATCGTCACACTTACTCATGTAGTCACCATCTGACCTTTATTTCTAACAAGCAACATGAGGTGTACCTCTGGTTTCGATGGCATAGATGAATTTTTTGATAACGTTGAAGCCGATGACATCTAATTGTGCCACTTAAATAGATACATCATTTGGAGAGTTTGTTAGAACTTCATGGTAAAACAAACAGTAATACACAACAAACAAGTATTATGATTTACAATGCATTTACAATATTATGATAGCAATATTATGATAACACCATACTTACTAGCTTCATTCTGGCTGTCACGATTCAGAGTGTATACCTGTGAGACAAGACATTTTGGTCAGGCTTGTGGCTGTTAACACAACAAAATCGTACTTGTCATCTGCATAACAAGTACAATTTTGTGGTACCAGCTGAGAAACCATCACAGCACACAAAACCACTGCCTCATTTGCACTATTTTACATGCACAATCTGTTCACTAAATGCTTTTGAAAACAGGCTTCATCACACTGAACACATTTAGCACAATAATATATTACGGTTCTGTTCCAAAACCTGGTGAGCTGCCTACACAGGCAGCGCTTTTGTTGAGAAGACAATACTAAAATGCACTATGACGAGCTCAGTGAAAAAAAATTAATAAATAAAAAATTCAAGATCTCCAATGTATACATATATAGTATAATTCTATATCTATCTATAATCATGATAACCCTCAGAATAATTTAAGCACACTGCTATGTGCACAAATCCAGGGGCAGATCTAGACAGGTGAAGCTGGGGGAGGTGAAGGGGTTCAGAAGAACTTCACCATTTAGAGTTCCATGACTGAATCAGATATTTAACTTAAAGCCAAAAATTCTTAATAATAATATTCAAATACAGTTGAGGTCAAAAGTTTACATACACCTTACAGAATTTGCAAAATGTTAATTATTTTACCAAAATAAAAGGGATTATAAAAAAGGCATGTTATTTTTTATTTTGGTACTCACCTGAATAAGATATTTCACATGAAAGACATTTACATTTAGTCCACAACAGAAAATAATTTGTAAATGTATAAAATTTATATTTATAATTTATAAAAATGACCCCAGTCAAAAGTTTACATACACTTGATGCCTTAATGTTGTTACCCGAATGATCCACAGCTGTGTTTTTTGTTTGTTTGTTTTGTTTATTCATAGTTGTTCATGAGTCCTGAAGAGTAAAACTTTGTATTTGAACCCTTTCCAACAACGAATATGATTTTGAGATCCATCTTTTCACACTGAGGACAACTGAGAGACTCATATGCAACTATTACAGAAGGTTCAAATGCTCACTGATGCTCCACAAAGAAACACAATGCATTAAGAGCCGGGGGGTGAAAACCTTTTGAATTTGAAGATCAGGGTAAATTTGACTTATTTTGTCTTTTGGGAAACATGCAAGTATCTTCTGCAGCTTCTGTAGGGCAGTACTAAATGAAACACGATATTTAGGCAAAAATATGACATTTAGGCAAAATGAGAAAAATGTACACATCTTCATTCTGTTCAAAAGTTTACACCCCCGGCTCTTAATGCATCGTTTTTCCTTTTTGAACCTTCTGTAATATAAATGTAAACTCAAGAATAACTATCATTAAACAAAAAAACAAACAAACAGAAAACACACAGCTATGGATCATTCACGTAATAACACAGTATTAAGAATCAAGCGGATGCAAACTTTTGAAAGGGGTCATTTTTATAAATTCAACTATTATTTTCTCTTGTGGACTGTATGTAAACGTCTTTCATGTGAAATATCTTATTCAGGTGAGCACTAAATAAAAAAAATAACATGAATTTTGTTTGATCCCTCTTATTTTGGTAAAATAATTAACATTTTGCAGATTCTGCAAGGTCTATGTAAACTTTGACCTCAACTGTAAATACAAGGTTTAGTATTTACCAAAGTATGTCTGTGCTGTATGTATTTCTATGCTAATTAGAGCATTTTGTTGTTATTCTAACAGCTCTACTGACATCAATTCATTGAGTGTCCTGTGTGATTTTGTGATAAATATTAGTCTACAGAGGTAGACCGCTAAGGTCCTATTCAAATGCATAGTTCACCCAAAAAAAAAAAAAAAAAGACTCCATTATTTACTCACCCTCAACCTATCCTCGGTGTATATAGCTTTCTTCTTTCAGAATACAATCAGAGTTATATTTAAACATGGCCTGGCTCTTCCAACCTTTATAATGGCAGTGAATGGGTGTTGAGATTTTAAAGTTAAACTAAGTGCATCCGTCCATCATAAAAGTGTTCCACATGGCTCCAGGAGGTTAACAAAGGCCTTCTAAAGTAAATCAATGCATTTGTGCAAGAAAAATATCCATATTTAAAACTTTAGAAACCGTAATCTCTAGCTTCCGCTAACTGTCATACACACGTTCACAAGAGAGTGGCGTTCCAGCGGATGACGTAGGATGAGACATGACGAATGCAGAGGAAAACCAAAACACTGGTCAAGAACTAGAAGTACAAAATGAGAATTTGTAAAAAAAAAAAAAAAGTCAATTCAATATAAGTCAAGAAGAGACTGATTTTTCTTTTGCTGTGAACAAAACTTGGTTCTTGAGAGACTAGCCATTTCTCACCGGAGCTTACGGTTTATAAAATTTTAAATCTTACAAAAATCTTAACATTTTAAAATCTTACACAAACAAATAGCATGGCGACAGAAGGGCATTATTAACCCTCCGGAGCTGCGTGGAGCACTTTTTATGATGTATGGATGCTGTTTTTGGGCTTCAAAATCTCAACACCCATTCACTGCCATTATAAAGCTTGGAAGAGCCAGGACATTTTTTAATTTAACTCCGATTGTATTTGTCTGAAGAAAGAAAGTCATATACACCTAGAATGGCTTGAGGGCGAGTAAATCATGGGGTAATTTTAATTTTTGGGTAAACTATCCCTTTAAGTTAGCATGTTGGCCATAAAGGTAGCTGTCTATGTAGGTAGTAGACTAGCGAGGCAGCTCACTAGATTATGGAGCCTAAATCATCCTACAATACATCACAGATTCAATTACAAAGCTAACACTCACCTAAACCACTATATTTTAATTTATATTCAAAGACAACACAGGCTAAAGGCCTTCACATGCATATTTATAAGGCACAATAAGTCTCATGAATATGCATTCAAAATGAGAATACACTTTATCTGATGCACAGCAGTGCCAAGCATGTGAAACGCTCTTAAAATGAAGCCTATCAGATTTGAGAGCGAAACAAATTTCTGATCCCTCAGATAAAGTACCGGCTCTCTTCCGTCCATGGCTTCCATCCAGAGTCTGCGGTCTTCCTCTGACAGCGCCTGCATGGTGATCACGCCAGGCCTGAAACATGCACACACGTCCACACACAAAGCATGCACAGCGGGAGAGTCAACATGCATGCAACACACACACACACACAAAAACACAAAAATTCTCCTGTGATGCATGTATATTTACAGTTGGACATTGTTAGTAAACATATAAACTAGTGAGCATGTGTGTTCTAGGTCAATTTCATTTCTTAAAAATCTACAGAGCCGCCCTTGTGAAAACGAAGTTTGTTAAATATGCACTTGTAGTGGACTTCAAGTCTTAAAACTATAGTTTTAATATTAATCAAATAAAGTGCCACACTTAAAGTGCACTTAAAGAGTACATTTTTATGATTGTGTCTAGTACATTTTTAAAAAGTAATACTGTCAAATTAAAGGTTTTAATTTAATTATGTCCAACTAATTGCATTTAATATTAATTTAAACTACAATGCATTTCTATTTAATTGTAATTGTAAGTGTTCAGAAACGTTGCATTTAATTTGTACTAAACATACACAATATTTTTTGTACTTAATAATTTTTTAAAAGGTATGCTAAAGCGTGCTTCTTTTTCATAAGTGCAAAAGTATTCAAAAGCAGTCGCAAATGTATTTTACACAAAACACACTGCAATTTCACAATAGCCTCCTGCTTTTCTGATTGCAAACCCACAAAAACACACTATCCAAACACCTTCCCATATGTCGGCTTTGCCAATAAAAAAAGAAAAAGGACATCACGCACACAGCATCGCATACACAAAATGACATCGTTCCCCACACCAGCAGTGAACTACCACATTGTAAATTTATCAGGCTTTCCTGTCCACAAACTCAATTAAACAGGCCTAGTTCTATTACCATAACTCTGCCTGACCTGGCATGGCCTAACCTTCAGTTGTCACGCGAGTTAATGGTGTGTGTGAGTGTGTGTGCTACTGATTTACTGATAGAGCTGCCATACTGAAATATTAAGAGGTTTTCCAACACACAGCACAGGAAGCTGGCTCGTACATTGCTCTATTGTGAATCAGAGAAAGGTTTTTGCTTGGTAAAAGAAGAGCTTTATTAAAAAGCACTGGACTGTTAAATGACTAACTGTCTATACTGTGATTTTGCAAATCATGAAATATGACCCATTTGTTCAAATAACGTCATCAGTATCTGGTATATCTACATTGGTTACCATAGTAATGACTTAAGTGTTCACACAACTACAAGAGACTTTCTTTTACAGCCACTGAGAGTAGCTGTTGGTGTGGAAAGATAGGATGGAAAACTAGAATTTTTTCCAAGTTCATTATGGCGCATTGATACTGATTCAACAGTAAGTAAAATGAGTGAATTTGGACACTACATAGCATTACACCATTCTTAATGACTATTTTTGTCTAAATTGTTCTTTTTAAAACATATTTTTTATAAGTATTTTCAATTAAGTACATTATGATGTCCAGTGTACTGCACATTATATATAACGTTGTGAAATATACACTTAAAACACCTGAATCTGAATCTGACCATTCATACTGAGAGATAATTGGGATATTTTGGAAAGAACACTTTTTTTTTTCTTCCAATTATACACAGTAAAATATTATTGTAATTTAAAAAAAAAAAAAAAAAAAAAAAAAACACAGTAAACACTAATATTGTGAAATATGATTGCAATTTAAAATAACTTTTTTAAGTTTAGATTTAATATGTTTTAAAATTTCATTTATTTCCATTAATTCCTGTGATGCCAAAGCTGAATTTTCAGCAGCCATTACTCCAGTCTTTAGTGTCATTCTTTAGAAATCTTTGCAATGTGTTGATTTGATGCTTAATTATTGACAATTATTGACATTTTTTTTTTTGTCCAAAAAAAAGAGGTAATACTTTTTTTTTTTTTTGAGTTCTTTTGAAAATAAATAAATAAATAAATAAATAAATAAATAAATAAATAAATAAATAAATTAGAAATAGAAACCTTTTGTAATTTTATAAACATCTTTACTGTTACTTTTGAATACACACAGCCTTGGTAAACTTGGTATCCTGGATTATTATTATTATTATTATTATTATTATTATTATTATTATTATTATTTTATTTATTTATTTATTTTTTAATGGATTTGTTTTTTTTTTTTTTTTAGAATTTGGTACAGTTTATGCTTAGAATTTGAGTCTTAGTGGGGAAAGAAAATAATAATAATTTAAGATAATTCTCTGGAAATAAATCTTTTTATGACAATTTGGCTGGGAAGTTAAATATTAAATAATTAACAACAAAAATAACAACACTTATCATTATTATTATTATTATTATTATTATTATTATTATTATTATTTATTTATTTATTTATATTGCTTTTTTTAGAATTTGGTACAGTTTATGCTTAGAATTTGAGTCTTAGTGGGGAAAGAAAAAAAATTATTTAAGATATATTCTCTCGAAATAAATATTTTTATGACAATTTGACTGGGAAGCAAGACTAAAATATTAAATAATTAACAACAACAACAACAACTAATGTTATTATTATTGTTATTATTATTATAATTATTATTATTATTATTATTTTTTTTATTTTTTTTTTTTGCAGTGTGCAAAGTGTGATGTCGACTACTACCCAACATTGTATCACCAGGGCATCTTTCGGCCTAAAGGTTAAATGTAAAGCAATCGGCTCCGTTCCCCTGCCTGCAAGCCGTAAGATGGCCACTTTATCTCTCCCTTCCTAGTCACTACAACAGTTATGACAGGTCAAAGCTATCTACAGTGTACTCTCTTCATGCCTGGCAGACCTAGTTAAAATCTCCACCCCCTTTCCTGAGCAGCAGCCAGGAAGTGTGTCTCCCGCTGGATGTTTTATGTGGACCAAAGTGCCATCTGGTGGCAGGTATGCAGACAGTCGACTCACCGGTCCACGGCTTCAACATCAAAACAGAACCTCTTCTCGATGGAGTCAGTTTTCCTTCTAGTGCAGGATTTGAGCGTAAAGCTGTCCTCATCTACCTGGAAAGAACAACATGATTTAATATAGGCTCAAATTTTCAGTATTTCACTTATTTGACTTTTGATTTTTATGTGAGCCTGGACGGTGGACAGGAAAATGTGACCAGATGTTCTATATTTACCAACTACACTGTCATCACATAAATGATTATATAAATGAACGATAAAGTGTCAGGTTACTCCCTATCTTCTTGCAAAGTGAGGCCAAGGAATTGGTGTTCAAATGCGGTCAGCTATTTTTATTCCGACACTTCACAACTCCTTTACCGACTAGCAACACATAGTGCACATGCCTCTGGAGTTCATTACCAGAGCGCTGTCGTTCTCTCCTTCAGTGACCTCGTCACTTACAGTCTAATTGTTTCTATCATGCTGCTCTGCTGAGTGATTTCTCTCTAGTTTTTCTTCTCTCTTCACATTCCAGAAAAGGTGATAGTACGAAGACAGTGCAAGGACTAGGTACTAAACAAACTGAGTATGCTTACAGAATGCAATGTCAGGAGAGGTGAAATGTCTTGTCTGAATCTAAAATTGACAAATGGGACTCTGTGGTCTATTCTACAATAAGTTTGCAAGACTCCATGCATACAGTACAATAAGAGCACCATTTGGGACAAAGTCATGTTTTCAGGCAAGCATTAGCATTTGAACTCTTCGCCTTTAAAGAGCAGGTCATATGGGTTTCCTTCAATGTAAACAGTCTGCAAAGTCGTTAATCAAAAAAGTGCATGATAAACAAAGATACTGTCTTTCAAAAGAAAGAGCTGCCTTAACGAGTCATTATATTTTCAAATCTTCTGCTTGTTACTGATATACGTCACTGGGTAACACATTTGCATGATCCCCGCCTGTCCACAAAATACGAACACTCTGACCTGCCCACAAATACTTCCACTAGTTAGTGTGTTTACATCATGTCGAGAAGACGATCTGTTCTACACTGTCAAAGTGAGTTTGTTTTGTTTTCATTGCCGAAAGATGATGATGTGATGAATCAGTGCTTCAACTTCTTTTTTCCACGATACCACAGCAATACAATTCGAACCTTTTGTTGTGCTCGTCATTTTACTGAGGACTTCTTCTCTAATCTTGGGTTTTATCTTCATTGGCCTCTAATCTTTTTTATTTGGAGTCTATTTAAGTGTTTCCGAACCACAACCTGTAAGTACGATTGATGCGTTATGTGTACACTTTCAACTGAGTCCTCAAAAAAGTTGTTTGTGCTAATATGTGATGTATATCTAGTGCGGCTTTAGGTTTCCAGGTAAACCATGATATTACTGTCTGAAATAGTTCTGGTCCCTAATTAAGAATTACGTTCCGGGGTGTAAAATACATATTTTTTTTTTGTTGGGGTTCCTGTGGTAAATTCGCATTCCGGGGCAAAATATGACATTATTGGGGTTGCTTCAACCCACTGACATCAAAAACAGCCATTGGCAAACAAATTGGCAACACTGATGGCAGCACTCGAGTACTCCTCTCTGTACCAATCACAACAGGTTTGGCCAGCTGATCAATCAGAGCAGAGTAGGCTTATGGAAGGGAGGGGTTTAAAGACCTTACACTCAGAACTGATTGAACAAATTGTTTTAAATTCATTAAATGTACATTCTGAGAAAATTACAATGTTTTCTGACCTTAAATGGCTGGGGTGGGAGGGGTGATCATGTACAGTTGCTTTCTTATGCACGCTGTTTTATCGGTTTCACTTTCACTTTCACTTTCGAAAGAGATCATGTTTAGCAAGTAGGGGAGAGGATGGACAGGGGGGCACAGTAGCGGCTCTGGCAAATGTAATGATTTGCGGAAGTAGATTACATACACAGTAAATGCAAAGACGCAAATAAATGCAAATTTGCACTGGGTGACGTGAATTGGGCAACCAAATTGCCCGAAACGTGCGATATCGCATTGAAATTTTTTAACGTTGTAATCTAATTTAACGTTGTAATAACCGCAAGTAATCTAAAGCGATAACAAGATGAGGATTTTCACTTTGCATTTGGTGTACAAAGCATAGACTTGCATTACAATTCCAATAGAATTACATTAAAATTCCATAGAGTTCCACTGAAGGAGGGACCTGAGCCATATCTGGGCCCAAAAATACTTGACTTGAAGCAGTAAACAGCCATCTTGCAATCAACCAGAACATGATAGCAACTACCTAGTAACCACCCAGAACAAATGCAACCACCTATAACCACTGTTACGTCCCTTATGTTTTATTTCTGTGTTTTGTTCTGTTTTTGGGAAGTGTTGTGTATGTTTCTGTGCAGGATGACATCTGATTGGTTCCTGTACTAACTGGTGCCAAGCCCTGCCTGGTCAGCTGACTCTCGGCTGCCTATAAAAGATCCCATCATCACTTCCTGCTTCAGCTTTGTGCTTGTTTGCTTTTCCATCGCTCTGAAAATTCTGTAATTAATTTGTCACCTATATGTCGATCCAACCCTGTAAGACCTTTAAAGCACAAATTAAGATTTTAATAAAATCTGAGACCTTTCTGACTCTTTCTGACACCAACGAAACTACCCAGAAAGTTAGTAAGGACATTGTTAAAAATAGCCCATGTGACATCAGTGGTTTAGCCATAATTTTATGAATCTACGATAATACTTTCTGCGTGCAAAGAAAACAAAAATAACGGCTTTACTCAACAATTTCTTCTCTTCCGTGTCAGTCGTCGACACATGTTCAGGAGAGTACCACAACGCATTCATGTGGTGCTGCTAATGCAGGAGCCGGCATTCTGATGTAGAACCCAGATGCACTGCACCTTGTTTACAAGCGGAGGAAGACAGACGCTGTACATAAAACAGTCTTTGTAAACATGTTTGAAGATTTTCAGAGGATGACTTGCACTTTTTTCACTAAGAGAGATGTCAGAAAGCCGGCTACTGCATCAACAGCACTACACGCACACGTCGAAGACTGACACAGAAGAGAATAAATTGTTGAAAGAAGTCGTTACTTTTTGTTTTCTTTGCACACAAACAGTATTCTCATAGCTTCCTAAAATTAAGGTTGAACTGCTGATGTCACATGGACTATTTTACTAATGTCCTTACTACCTTTCTGGGCCTTGAACGTAGTAGTTGCATTGCTGCCTATGTAGGGTCTGAAAGATGAATGAAGGTCTTATAGGTTTGGAACGACATGAGGGTGAGTAATTAATGAAAGAATTTTCAATTTTGGATGAACTATCCCTTTAAATCTCTATACACTGATCAGCCACAACATTAAAACCATTTGCCTAATATTGTGTAGGTCCCGTTTGTGCCAAAAAACAGCACTGATGTGTCGATGCATGGACTCCACATGACATTTGAACGTGTCCTGTGGTCTCTGATACCAAGACATTAGCAGCAGATATTTTAAGTCCTGCAAGTTGTGAGCTGGGGCCTCCATGAATCAAATTTGTAGGTCCACCACATCCCATAGATGCTCAATTGGATTGAGATCTGGGGAATTTGGAGGTCAAGGCAACACCATGAACTCAAAACCTTCTTAAAGAATTTTTGGGTGGCATGTTCATTACACTGCCACTGCATTCAAGAAACACCACTGCTATGAAAGGGGTGTACGTGGTCTACAACAATCTTCACGTAGGTAGTACATGTCAAAGTAACATTTGCATGATTGCCATGACTCACAGTTTCCTAGCAGAACATGGTGCCATCTCATCTTAAAGTAAATGACAAACATGCACTCAACTATTCACCTGATCTAAAACAAAATGTGATTCAGTACCCAGGCACTCTTCTTCAATTGCTCCATGGTCCAGTTCTATGCTCACATGCCCATTATAAGCACTTTCGGCAGTGGACAGGGGTCATCATGGGCACTCTGACAGTCTGTGGCTATGCAGTTTTTCAGCAATTTGAGCCATGGTCACTCTTCTGTGTGATCACACCAGACGGGCTAGTCTTCGCCCCCCACATGCATCAGTGAGCACACTGATCCTCAGGTGCACAGACCCTGATGACTGTTCACTGGTCGTCCTTCTATGCGCCACTGTTGCTACTGATACTAACCACTGCACACCAGAAACACTCCACAAAACATGCTGTTTTAGAAATGTACCTAATCATCTGGCCATCACTATTTGGCCATTGTTAAAGTCACTCAGAACTTTTTGCTTGCCCATTTTTCATGCTTCCAGTACATGAAGTTTAAGAACTGATCGTAGCACTTCAGTTTAGGGACCAATTCTCGCTATTAACTAGCATGCATATTACTAGCATATTGGCTGTTAATTAGTACTTATAAAACACATACTAACACCTTATTCTGCATGACCATATTTTAGATCTCTTAATCCTACCCCCTACTTACGTAAATTAAAACTACCTCACTATTAATAAGCAGTAATTAGCAGTTTATTGAGGTAAAAGTCATAGTTAATAGCTACAGTAGGAAATAGTGAGAATTCGTCCTCAAGCTAAAGTGTGACCTAATGTTATTCACTTCTTCTGTCAGTGGTTTTAATGTTGTGGTCAGTCAGTTTATATAGCTCATTCATGAAAATATCACACTACATATGTTGAAGATTAGTGGACAGGCAGTCAATTTGTTATCTAACAACTGGTTTCCACACAGTGTGCTTAAAAATATGATTTTGTAATTCCTGCTGGTAATCCCTCCGGTCTATTTGCCTGCTAAGCCCCTATTTCTAGTCTATTTACTGTAAACGGGTCTTTTTTTGATCCATCTGAAGGATGAGCTGAAATGACTGTTGTAACTGACAACATGTCACAGGTGCGATACATAAACATTAGGTTGAAAGACAAAATAATAAATAAAAAATGTGAACGTTTTTATGATGTGTATAGAATGTGACCGTTATTAATCTAAAACAGCAAACAGGATTCTAATTCAATTTAAATTGTGATTGATGAATGCTATTTCTTTTTTCTAAACATTAAAGGGGACATATCATCAAAAATCAGGTATAATCTGCTATAATCAGGTCCCCGGTGCATCTACCAACCCAGAAAGTGTGAAAAATGACAACCCAGTAACTTTGTTTTGGCAAGCCTTTCTGTGAAAAAAATGAGCCGCTTAGATTTCGCTCCACTAGTGACATAGGAAGGGGATCTTCAAATTTTTATCATATTACTTCATATTTTTATCAGATAATCATATTACGGCCCCTAAATCTGCACGTTTCCACCCATGGCACTGCCATTTTATTTTCACAAGCATCAACGGTGTACCAGTTCTAACATCATGACCTTCACAAACATAACCAACTGTGTTTTTAGAGCTCATGTGTGTTTTTAACATAAACGTGTGTGTATTTGACCATTTAAGCGCAATACGACATGAAAGAAGAACTTAGTTTATTACTCACATGCTGTGTAACAGCCACTTTCTGTGAACGTGCTTCTGATGTGTGCGCTCAGAAAACCGTATTTCAGAAGTTTAAACTAATATGGTTTAAATGTATGATTTTAGCATGACAGACATGATAATCAAAACCAAACAGATGTTTTTTGGTACCTGAGGTACAAGCTGTAAAAGCACAGCTCTATTCTGGAAAAGAGGGTGTGAAGCAGCAGCTCACCTGCATTTAAAGAGACATGCACAAAAACAGCGGGTTTCTGCTTTCACTCAAAATAGACATTTTCAAAGTGACACATGGTTTGTGGAGTATTTTGAGCTGAAACTTCAGACACATTCCGGGAACACCTGAGATGTTAAATCTTGTAAAAAGGGGCATAATAGGTCATCTTTATATATAATGTGTGTGTTTGTATGTTTATAAGTCATATAAGTTATATAGAATTTCATTTTGCTAATATAATTCCTCAGTTGTTTACTTTCTTAAAACTGCAGTTTAGTAAATTGCTCTTCCTGGGCGCCAATTCAAATTCCCAATCAAGAATTGAAAGCTATTTTAAGTCCAAAATTTTCCTGTATTAAATTAAAATGTTTTTGTTTTAACATTTTTATGTAAATATGTCAGCAATAACATAAACCATGCAAATCGAGTAACAATATGACTCTGTATCCAATTTATAATCACAATAAAACATGTTTTCTATTTGCTTTTCTCTTGCGACTGGCAGGTTTGTCTGTTTAGCGGCGGGGTGGAAGTGTGTGGTCAGAATGTAATCAGGCCGCATGCAGTCCCTGGTGCGAGAGTCGTGCTATTGACCCTGCGTGTGTGGCTGTGGAGAGCGGGACGGGCACAGAGCCAGGTGCCGACGTTGGTGCCAGCTCAATGATGCGATACACAGCTTCTCGTGCCAAGATCAGAGTCTTGTCAATGCCAGCATGAGGAACAAACACGTGGCCTGTGCCAGCATCCACTCTCCAATCCAAAGGTTACACATACTGTTGAGTGAAAGGGTGCGACAAGGATTATATGCGACAGAGAAAAGAGGAAAAAAAAAAAAAAACGTACGTTTTTACCACCAGACTTCTGATCAAACAGCAACATGGTCATGCGTTTGGGCTCTCTGTGATAGATGCAGTAGTACTTCACCCATGTGGACACAAAGGAACCTGATTTGGTAGAAAACAGGGAGATAAACAGCAAATGGGTTGTTAATTTAACAATTCAGTCTTCATATGCCAGGAACAGGGTTTGGAAACACTATTTTAAACAATTAAAGTTTTGTGTGTGTTAGAGAAGGACAGATATGGTCAATTCTTTAAAGGCTTTGGTTATGTAAAACTCTGAAACAATTGTGGAAAGAAAAAAAAAAAAAACAGGATGAAGTGAAATGTAATGTAATACTGTGCAAGAGCATAACAGTTGCTGCACATTTTTTCACCATCTTTGGTTCTTATTTATTTCTTAATAGGGATTTTAAAAAGTCTTCAGTGAGAGTAGAAAACCATGAAATACCAACCCAGGCTCATTCTGAAAACATGCTTTTACATGTACTTACATTTTTGAAAAGATTCATAAACGTAACTATACGTTTCATGCAGTGCTGTTTCCAGCTGAATTGAACACTGGAGCAGGGCTCGAAATTAACTTTTTTACTTAGTAGCACTGGTGCTCCCAAATTCAAAAAGTTAGAAGCACCAAATAAAATTAAGGAGCACCCAGTGAATATTAAGGAGCACCACAACTGCCAATTGAGTGGAACAGCCAGCAGCATCCTGATGATTAATAGCTTCAGTCGAACCTGATCTTGAATTCTTTACCTGAATTCTTTTTAGTAATGCACTGATCTTGACTCTTCATGGCCGATTCTGATTGCCGATGCTTTACAAACAAATGGGCTATTTTAATAATTATTTATTGCCTTAAGAAAGGGACAAGAAAGAATGAAAATATGAGTACATGAACAAGATGTTTATTTTCTCTATTACAGGACAAACTCTCTGTAGTCTTTTAAATTAGAGGCAGCCACTGCATTTTTAAACTTAATCCACACAAAGATGCCGCATGCATGAGCCATTTCTGATTAAAATTAGATTATAATTTCTATATCTGAAGAAAAAACAGAATGGTCTGACAGACTTTAGCTTTGTGAAATTATGCTACAAAAAACACCTGGGCCAAACCACACATGAAAGAGAACTTACTCCAGTAATCAGGCGCTGTTTGACGGGCTTTTTATTTTATTTTTTTATTATTATTATTATTAGGTTTTTTTTTTTGAGTGCACACGCTTCAAAAAGCGCATGTCAGAACAGCATGCAAATAAAATGTTTAAGCGGCAAGGTTTAAAGCACATGCAAATAATGTACTTGTGTGATTGCAAATAAGTGCATTGTTTAGTGAGTGGAATTCTGCTGCTGAGTAAACATTTGGTGTGAATGTATGTCGTGTGAGACGGAGGGGCCAGAACTGCAACTGATAGAATGTGCGCTGTACAAAAGGCTTACTTTATTTATTCAATAATAGCAGATTGTAGGGTATTTTAATCGACAACAATCAAAAATGTTCATATCGCACAACACTAATTGCAATGCAGTGCAAATCCGGAACAGAGATTGGTTGCAAGAAATCCTTTGGAGCAAAAAACGGCCGGTTCCGAGTTCCGGAGTGCAATGTGAGTGATTGACGGCTAATATCTAAAATCTGCATTAAAGCTAAAAATGTAAAGATGAAGTTTAATTGGTTATGTAAGCTAATGTTGGATAGAACGGCTAACTGTATGTGCAGTACTTAGCAAAAGTTTTGTAAAGAAATGAAAACAAGTCGCACCACAACAATTACTCGCACTCGCACAAATACTCCCAAATATATTTTGAGGTCGCGCAGATTAATTTCCAGGAGCATATGTGACCAACACGGTCGAAATCTCGAGTCCTGTGGAAGCAGTAACACACCAAAACCTTTTATTCCTTTTCATACAAAGGGCCAGATAATCAGTTAATGAAGACTTATTTTCGAGCCTTTTCTTTGCACAATACTTTGCTATCACCTCAAAATACAGTGGTATCCGAAAGTTTGGTTGGTACCTCACCTGGTACACCAGTGCACTTGCAATGGTTCGATAAAGAGCTCGAAACAATGTAAAAACAATGTAAAATGGAAACGTTGCTTAAGAATGTGCATTTTGGAGGAAGTCACAGTCACATTCATCTGTTTGGAGAAAACTGAACAAAATTTAATTTTCTGCACTGAACATTTCACTTTGAAACCGCTGTGAACCATGCAAGAAACAACGCAGCATTTTTCCTTTTTTTTTTTCAGGAGTTATCTCCATATAGTGGAGTTCAATGGTGCTGCCAAACTTTAAACTTCCAAAATGCAGTTTAAATTGAGCTTCAAATGGCTCTAAATGATCCCAGCTGAGGAAAAAGGGTGTTATCCAGCAAAACGATCAGTCAATTTCGAAACAAACTGATAATTTATATACTTTTTAACCTCAAACGCTCGTCTTGTCTAGGGCTGCGTGAACTCTTGTTTTATTTTCTGGGTCAATACGGTCAAGACAGTTAGGGTATTTTGAAAAAACTCCCATCTTGTTTTCTTCCCCAGCTTCATCACAGCAGAAGTACCGACCCACAAATTGAACATGCAAAGAACATGAAATGCCCTTTACAACAAAAAGGTAAAACAGCAATGTAGGACGATTTTGACGTTGAAGAAGAAATAAGATGGAAGTTCTTCGACATACCCTAACTATCTTGACCCGGATTACACAAACTACGCATGTGCATCGCCAAGACAAGACAAGACGAGCATTTGAGGTTAAAAAGTATATAAATTGTCAATTTGTTATGAAAATGGCCAATTGTTTTGCTAGATAAGACCCTTCTTTCTTGGCTAGGATTGTTTAGAGCCATTTGAAGTTGCATTTAAACCTCTTTTTGGAGGTTCAAACCTGGGGGCATCATTGAAGTCCACTATATGGAGAGAAATTCTGCAATGTTTTCCTTAAGAAACATAATTTCTTTACGACTGAAGAAAGAAAGACATGAACATCTTGGATGACAAGGGGGTGAGTAAATTAACTGTAAATTTTTGTTCTAGAAGTGACCTTCTCCTTTAATGACACTTGCAGTGCTTTATGGTAGTGGGACTACCAAGCTTTTTTGCCGCAATTTCTGTGTGCATGTGAACAGAGACTTTTCTGAATGTTTGCATGCCATGCATGCCACTTACGTTTCTCTTGCACAAACAGGTATCCCTCCATTGTGTGCGAACTGATGCTCTTATGTTCGTGTGGGTTCTCCTTCATCTTCTTCATCAAACATTCCACTTCTGAACGGGTGCTTTCGAACCGGTTCCGTGTCTGAAATACCACAAAGACAGTTGATGGAGAAGAAGAATTTTCCAAGAGATATAAAGATTCGAGAATGCTTGTGAAAACTTGCCACTCACTGGAAAAACTACTGAAATGAAACTACTGCTCTGCTTAAAAATAACAGATCACCAACCAGGCTCATTGTGACGTGGCTAGTTTAATGGCAGTTGTTATTTGCAATACATTTAGGCAAACAAACTGCACCCGTCTGTCAACATACACTCATCCTGAACGAAAAGACTGGCCTTCTCAGAAAAAAACATGATGGTTTACTAGCAATTTATTGTAAGGTGCAGAATGTAATATTGACAGCTAGTGGTCGAAATAGGTACTGCAGTCTCCTCCTTCTCAGACTCGAAGCTCACAAGATTGACACACACAGGTACGAGCGTAATTTATTCATGTTTTAATATGCTTCTGGTCATAGTGCTTTTTAGATGGATGTCTAGGCTTTTTTCTGTCGAGTAGAGTTTGCAGTCCCAGACCCAGTTTGTTTGCTGGCTTCTATAGCTGCAGTATGCTGTGTTTTCCAAAATCTGTCAACCCAGAGTGTTGAAATACTACTGGGTAAACTGGCAGTGGGTGGAGTCACACAGACCAAAACAAAAACAAATATTCTGACATGGAACTGAAGCAGAACTGTAGCATTATTAAAAAAAAAAAAAACTGTTATGTGAAATTTGGAACTTTTCCAAAATAGCTGCAAATGTATTATGGTGTTTTTACACTTTTAAGACATAAAGCATCTTTAATGCATTAAAGTCTCCTATTAACTAATTCTGCTCTCCTAATTTGTAATATCGACATCTAAGAGGGTCTGCTATAAGAAATGCACTCACATTTTGAATGCTGATTGTGAGGTCTGTCTTGAAATGGTTGAAGTCTTTGGCCAGTTCGTACCCATGATGATAATATGTAAACAGACCCTGTAGAAAAGCCAGCAACTACACAAAAATAAGAAAAGGAGTTGTTAATGAAGAAGGAATATAATATAATAGATTATAATAATGTCATGAAAATGTGAGGAAGCTTTACCGGCTCCACAAACTCAAACATCTTCCTCTCCTGCACTTCTTGCACTTTGAAAACATATTCCAGCGAGACCTCATAGAAGTGCTGTCTCACAATGTCCACCTGGTTATCCGCCTGGGGAGATTTGTTAAGAAACATACACAAATGTCTATGAACTCATACTGGGGGGTTGTAGCCTTCAGTCCATATCTACAATGGCAGTGTGTAAACCAAATGCTTTGGCTATTACAAATGAAGTCATGAATTTCAATATATATGCCCCCAGTTTACTATTTTAATAGGGAATAATGTACATCAACACAGAATTCATCCAACCAAGTGACTGCTAGTCTTAAAGTGCAAAAGTAAGCACAAAGATAATTTTAGTCTCAAGTAAAACAGCATTAAGTATTGATTAACATACTTCATGAAGCTGTGCTTCCTTCTTCTTTGCAGACAGACTGAGATGTTTCTCCAACACTGTACAGTACTTCTCCGTCTCTTTATCATATTTCTTTTTGGCCTCCTGTGGGATAAAAAACAGTCAAACAGACAACAGCAGAAAAGTTATATGTAGAGATCTGCATGTATGTACATATACATCAATGTTCAATTTGGATATAATTATTTTGAAAGCAGTTACAGTGTTTAAAATACACACATACACTATATTGCCAAATGTGTTGGGACACCCCTTCTAATTAACAGGATTGACTACTTTCTAGGGAATTTTGTGCTTCTAATTGTATAGCAACAGTTTGGATAGGACCCTTTTCTATTCTAACATGACAATGCCTATGTATAAGGCATGGTTGAAAAAGAAATGATTGATTCAGTGTGGAAGAACTTGACTGGTCCGCAGAAAGCCAAGTGCTAATCCCAGCTGAACACCTCGGGTGTGACTTTAAATGCAGAGCTTGAGTCAAAAACACATCACCAAAAATCAATGACTTGTACATACACTACATGGACAAAAGTATTCCTTAGAACAGAAAAAGGCGCTTCCAAAACTGTGGCAACAAAGATGGAAACATAATTTGTGTATTTAAAAATTGTATTTCCATCTCTGTTGCAACGGTTTTGGAAGTGTCTAAAATGACTGCACTCATATGTGCAAGTCATTGGTGTTTGGTGATGGGTTTTGGCTCAAGGTCTGGATTTAAAGTCACACCAGAGGTGTTCAGCTGGGAGTGGTACTTGGTTTTATGTAGACCAGGGTAATACTTTAGCATAGGGAACGATTCTCACTATGAGCTAGTTACTTATTAGCATACCTATTATTAACATATTGGCTGTTTTTTAATACTTATAAAGCACATATTCTGCATGACCATATTCTACATCCCTAATCCTACACAATACCTGAACTTAACAACTACCTTACTAACTATTAATAATCAGCAAATTAGAAGTGTATTGAGGCAAAAGCCGTAGTTAATGGTTTGTTAATAGCGAGAACTGGACCTTAAAATAAAGTGTGACCCAGACCAATCAAGTTCTTCCACACTGACTGAATCAATTATTTCTTTTCAACCTTGCCTTATCCACCTTATTTTTCAATGTGGAAGTAAGCTGTTTTCTGGTAATGTGTTAGACGTCCGGTTCATAATCCGCCATAGGGAAATAACAAGAAGAATATCGAAGTGCAGTAAAGGGTAAAACAGTTTGCACTACAAACCAGTGTGTTCATAATTAAGATAATACATTAAAATAGTATGGTAAGACACGCCAGTTTGCAATATCAAGCAGCAAAACAATATGTTTGTGCAGCTAAAAATAGCTGGAAGTGGATGAGACCGGAAGCCAGGCACAAAAAATGTACAAATGACTGCACCCACTCTTAAGGGAAAAATAAGGTGGATACACAGATGCATTGTCATGTTAAAATAGAAAAGGGTCCTATCCAAACTGTTGCTATAAAATTAGAAGCACACAATTCCCTAGAATATTATTATATGCTTGACCTTTAATATTTGTACTCATGGAAATGACTAAAGTAGTCAAACCTGTTCATTAGAAGGAGGTGTACCAATACTTCTGTTAATATAGTGTACATACACTACTGTATCAAGTAGTGTATTTGGGGTGGACACTGAAGCTCTTGTACCATTTCTGTACATGCTTGTAAGTACATTTGACAGTAACCATAGGATTATAAGATAAAACCAAAGAAGCAGAAAATGCCGTGCTGGTCTCTTCATATAGCCACCAGTGATTTAGGATAATTGGAGGTAAACATTTTTAAACTAAGACGATCTACACTTTTAATCATTTTGATGATTTAGCCCAGCAAATTAAAGGCGTTTTACTTTCATCACACAAGTGCCTTGGAGTATTTCATCTTCTTAATTTGACAATATAAGGCAAATATGAAATGCAGGTGTGCTAAATTTTTAAGTTCATCTAATTGCATTTAATTTAAATTTAAACTATATCAAAATTCCTTTAATTGTAAATAACATGCAATTAAGTGTCTGAAAACATTTAGTTTTGCCCTTACATAGTACACTATTTCTGTAATATGTGCTTTACAATGGCTCATTCTTTTCATTTGTTGCTTTCCAGTTCTAATTTTCTTAAGGGCCTCGGCCTCTGAACTCCAGACACCTGTAAGTGTCTAATAACCAGATGCACATCCACAATAATGGACAAAAGCCACTGGGTGTGTGAGTCGAATTTGTCATTTGGGATCAATCGCCTGCAAGCAGCATGAGCTGTAAAGTTGGCAATAAATTTTAATCATTGTTTAAAAAAAACAAAGCATGCTACATGTCAAATTCAAACAGATTTACTGTATCTGTTTGTATTCGTCACGAACATTACAGTGAGTGTTTACACATCATAACCAACAGATGGCAGTGTTGTTTAAACAGCTACAGCAGTTTCTTCGAAGCACTTTGATCTCTAATGGCCTGGCCCACATGGAATCTGCAGGTTTTGACTCTGTAACATTAATCTTAAGTGACAAATTTGCCTTTGAACAAGGTACTTCTTCCATGGCGTTGATAAGCGAAAACATTCACACTATGCCTGGAGTTAAGAAACACAATAAGCCTCTCTCTGCACAGTGTAGAGCAATTTGAACTTCTGCTCTCACCTTTGCAGCTCCGATCTGCTCCTTCCTGAAACGCTCCAGTGGCAAGATCAGCACATCATTGGCATTTTCAATCTGAGGAGACACAAGTCATAGGGTTCCTAAAAATGACATTTAGCCAGAAGAGATCACTGCATCCCCCAGTGTAGTCCATGCTCTTTGCCAAAATACTTTTTGAGAACTGCTTACTCTCATTTAAAACAAAACAGTCTAATATTTATATCCCCTAAAGTTGGCATTAAACATCTAATTACATATTCCAATATCACCCGGGCCTAAAAACGCTCCACGTTAAAGCATTAAGACTTTATATTCTAGACATAACAGTATGATTTTCTGTAAAGCTGCTTTGAAATTATGCATACTGTAAAAGGTGCTATACAAATCAATTTGACTTGACTTCTGTGAAAATTCACTCACCCTCATGTCATTACAAACCAGTACGACTTGAAATTACATCATCATGCACCATGCCTGAATGCACACAATATTTTTCTTTTTTTTTATTAATTTAATTTAATTTAATTTAATTTTTGATTGTTATTTTTATTCATTCATTCATTTTTTAAAATAAATGACATGTATTAATATCTATATTCAACAATTGACTAATGTAAATCTTCTAAAAAATTAAGAGGATTCATTTCTTCTTCTTTTTTTTTTTCTTTTTTTTTTCATGGATGCAGTTCAAACCAAAAAAAACTAAATTATTCATAAAAAGCTGCTTCACATGTTAAATACTTATGTTATAAACAAAAGATTCAAAACAAAACAGTGAAATATAAATGTGACTGGATTGGCCACATTTGCAGCGGCTGAACATATAGACACCTATGTTGGTGTGATAACACATTAGCAAGTTGCAACTTTGCTTGGCAATCAAAAACCATCTACATCAGACATGTCAAAGTTAAATCACACCTATAATCTACAAAGCTTCCTTTGGATGTTAGAGTTTGCAGAGTAGGAAGTAGTTTTCTGCTGTGTGTCAGACTTTGTCAGTAGCACTAGGCCAATGCTTTAGCAGAATCGTTACTAGCTGACACATTTCCAACTTTGCATGATGTATATATCACCATACTGTCTAACTATTCAGGTTTGGAAAGACATGGGAGTGAGATTCATTTTTAGTGAAAATTTCCTTTAAACTATTAGTGATAAATAAGACAATAATGAAGTTGATGATGGAGAAAGCAGCTCACCATTCGTGTCCTCTCATCTTCCAGGTTCTGTAAGACCCCTGCAAACTCCTGAAGTGATTTGGCTTTGAAAGAGAAGAAATAAGACTGGTGATCATACATTTTGACCACATTAGCTTAATTTGCATCTACAAGCAATGAAGTCAGACATTTGTCATTTTATAATTTACTACAGACACCCTGAGATTTAAGAAATTGTTATTTAAAACCAAGCCAAGAGTGACACTTTTTACAACACTGCAGAACTGTATAATCGGGTTTGTGTTAACATACACAAGTCTGCGTGACAACTATGAGAAGGTGACAACACAGATCTAACACGTGTTAAGCGCTCTTACAAAAAAAAAAACAGCGGCCAAATACCTTCTGCATAACTTCTGCAAAGACTGTGTTTAACACCTATGACTAAAAAAATTAAAATCTAGGTGATGGAAAAAAAAAGTGATGTGTTGGGAAAAAAATATCAATGTGTTGGGTCTTTTGCAAAAAAAAAAAAAAAGAAAGAGAATAAAAAAAAGACCCAACATCGTTTTTTGTTTGTTTGTTTTTTTTCACTTAACACTTTTTTAAAAAAGAGTACTTGTTACAAAAATAATATACTTTAAAAGAATATACTCATATGTGGACTGACTGTAATGTTTTTAAACATCACTTGCACGTTATTTAGTGAATAAGTGACCCTGGACCACAAAAAAACAGTCATAATGGTCTTTTTTTTTTTTTTTTTTATTGAGATTTATACAGTATTTGAAAGCTGAATAAATAAGCTTTCCATTGATGTAAAATTCCTAGATGTGTTAAGATAGGAAAATATTTGGCCGAGATACAACTATTCGAAAATCTGGAATCTGAGGGTGCAAAAAAATCAAAATATTGAGAAAATCACCTTTAAAGTTGTCCAAATGAAGTTCTTAGCCAAGCATATTACTAATCCAAATTTAAGTTTTGATATATTTACGGTAGGAAATTTACAAAATGTCTTCAAGGAACATGATCTTTACTTAATATCCTAATGATTTTTAGCATAAAACAAAAATCAATCATTTTGACCGACACTATGTATTTTTGGCTATTGCTACAAATACAAATTTGCGACTTAAGACTGGTTTTGTGGTCCAGGGTCACATATTATGGTTTAAATATATAACAAATGCAATTAGTTGAACATAAGACTGCTTTTTGACCCATTTAAGTAGAACTTAAGTACATCTTTATATGCAATTGTACAAATCTTTATGAAATATTATTAAGGTGTACTGCTGAATGTCCTGACAAACATTTATGGTAAACTAAACTATACTTTCATTAATACTGTATTATCTGCAAGTTTGATTTTTTAAATATACTTTTAAGATTTGAAGTACACTACAAGTGCACATTTTATGCAATTAAGTGCACTTCTGTAGCGTTGCATTAAAACGCTGTTAAGTCCAGTTATAGTATGGCCATTGCATACAACTGATGTTTTGGCATGCATATCATGCATGAAAAAGCAAGCACTCTAAATATGTGCAAAAGTAATAGTGATACTAGCCTTTCATCAAAACTAAAGCAGCTAACTCATCAAACCTCTCCACCTCAGACAAACAGCAAATGCATTACTAAGAAAACGTCTAGATATAATAAAGTTTTCCTGTTCGACTTCATAAGGAACAAGGTCAACAGCGTAAAAGACTACAGGACTGCAAGGCTGCATTTGAAGATGAGATCAGAAAAAAGGCAAGTCAATACATGTTCCGACTTCAGATTCAGCCAAGCAGGATTTCAGCTAAGTTTCCATGTAAGGTGCCAGGACTTACAGAAAGCCACAAAAATTCCCACAGGTTCCAACACTTAAGCCTTTGATGCCACACCATCAAGAGGAATTATGGCAAATACATAAAAGTTGAGCTGAAAGCTTGGTTTAATTGTGGCATAGTAGGGGCTAAATGAAATGGTCGTGTGGACGGCGCTCAGTAAAACCTGTCTGTTTGAGTTAAAAGCTTGTAATGAATATATTGCGCAAGACCTGGATTGGGATCAGATGGCCGGGGATCAATTTGTACTCAACCGATTCACTTCAGAGAAACAATGACGAAACTGCTGCTTTAAGGTTGAGTTCAAATGCTTTGTCATTTGTATGACAGCATACATTGAATAACATTTTGGGGTTTAAAACGGAATTATCCATTTTGTTTCTTCCATTACACTGACTAAGGAACAACAAACATTGAAAAGAAACACTGTTGTGATCTTACCAATGCAAATCTCATCATCTGTTTCTGCATCGCCAATGCACTGGAATTTAAACTCGTTCAGCGACTCCGCAAACTTCCTTTTCGCAGAAGACAAATCTGTAAAAGATGTAACAGAATGTGTTAAAATTTCACAGAAGAGAATAGCAAAGGTGGCAAAACCACAAAGAGAACATGTACTGCGGTTTGGAAACTTTGGTGTGGTGTCTGGGTCTCTCAAGACGTACGACTGACAAAGTGAGTGAGAGTTCAGTGAGGGAAAGAGAAAAAGAGACTGCAAAGGGGAAAGTATCCAAAAAAGAGACAGAATGAGCCCAATAGTCTCTAAAAATAAATACTGTTTGTCATGGAATGCGAATTTGGCTGGTCAAATCAGATTATAAATCAAAGGCAGATCCCTTGGTTTTAGATTGTCATAACTTTGGAAAAAAAAAAAAAAAATTCTTCTTCTGAATAACAAACAAATGTAAAACTTGCACGAAAGTGAGCCGAGCTGGATGTCAACCTCTTGTTTGCACTTTTTAGTTTGAGGTAAACAGCATGTACTGTACTTTAAAGGTTCATGAAACCCCGGACTACTTTTTCTGAGATTTTAGCAGAGGTGTTTGTGTTGCATATAATATAGTACTTCGATGACGCGTCGATGTCTCATAATTATTCATGAGGATGCGTGTTCTTATCCAATGAGAAGACGCTTCGCCTAATTATTCACGACAGCATGTGTTGATTTGCTATGACAGACGCTTCAGACTGTGAAATTGCGTATATTAACTGAGAGAAACGTTCACGGATCGAAAGACAGTGTTTGTGTTTGTTTGCTTTGTAAGAGTTCAGCACAAACGCAATTCATTTATAGAGTGAGTGTAATAGTGGTTTTTACAACTCCTTAATGCAACCCATCAAAAGGATTATAAACGCCGCAAAATAAGCCTTAAAAGTTAATAGAGGTGCAACAGCACGTTCATGTATATGTTTTTTCGATGCAGACTGCAAATGGCTGTGCATTTATTTGTGTTGTTAACTCAATGGGAGCAAAATGAAACTGTCTGAACCCGAAGCTGACTCTCCCCTCTTCCCCCTCCGCTCCGCAGCGCACCACGCCCACTTTTGCATCATTTTTTAAAACTGTGGTGAAAACTAACCAGTGCTGAAACAGGGGGGGTTTCATGACCCTTTAATAATAATTCATTATATTTGGAAATTCCAAACCAGTTCTTTGGACTATAGAAATCAACAGATGTACCAAACGATTGATTAACCATTAAGATAAGATCAGCTGAATTAAATGGCAGACAAATGTATTAACCTGAATGGGAAGAGATGCAAATAACATTATGAAACGCAGTTACTGTGATTAAATAAAATTGGGTAACACTTTAGTTTAGGGACCAAATCTCACTATTAACTATAGATGTTTATTAGCACTTTGTGCACTACGTGGCGTAGCACTTTCCAAAACATCTGCTTTTCAAGATACAAATGCAAATTTGGCTGGTCCTTGACGCAATCACAGGCAGTAGCGCAAAGTTGATTCTGTGCTTACTTCATCTAATATTGGTGTTTTTAAAAATGTTGCAGATTTAAGTAGCAAATACCGCTAAAATTCTTTAAAGGAGAAGTCCACTTCCAGAACAACAATTTACAGATAATGTACTCACCGCCTTGTCATCCAAGATGTTCATGTCTTTCTTTCTTGAGATGTTCATGTCTTTCTTTCTTGAAAAACTCCAATCATATTTTCTCCCCTGAACTTCAAAAATAATTTCAAAATCATCCTACATCACTGCAGAAGTACCGACCCAGTTTTTGCAAGTAAACATGCAAAGAAGATCAAACACCCTTAACAAAAAAGGTAAAACAGTGATATAGGGCGATTTTGAAGTTGAGGGAGAACATGAGATGGGAGTTTTTCAACATACCCTAACTGTCATGAACCAGAAAAAAACAGAGGCCGGGAAGAGTAAGACAAGATGAGCGTTTGACATTAAAAAGTATATAAATTGTATTATTTTTACGCAAATAACCGATCGTTTCACTAGATAAGACCCTTCTTCACAACCGCATTTGGGATCGTTTGAAGCCGCATTTTGAAAGTTCAAACTCGGGGCACCATATCAGTCCATTATATGGAGAAAAATGCTGAAATGTTTTCCTCAAAAAACATTGTTTCTTTACGACTGAAGAAAGAAAGGCATGAACTTCTTGGATGACAAGGGGGTGAGTACATTATCTGTAAATTGTTGTTTTGGAAGTGGACTTCTCCTTTAATATAAAAGGCAAAATAATTCACATTATAATTCATAGAAGGCTGACTTTTCCATTTGTTGACATGACATTGTTAGATTTAGAATGAAACCATCATATTTAAAAACATGATATTAATCAAATCATATAATAAAATATAATTTGTTGTTACTACTGTAAATCTATATTAAATTACTATGGGATCTCCTTCAGTGCTTTCAGAATATTTAAATTTTAAAATACTTTGTTGCTGTATTTTAATATGTTTTATATTAACATATTTTAATGACAGTATATTTATTGAACAAAAAATAATTTTATCAAAATAAGCAGACAATAGCACAAACTTTGCTAAAGTGATTATTTTGAACAAGTATTAACTTAGACATTATTAAAAAAACATGCTGGTGAGCCTTTTACCCCATGTGTGGGGTAAAAGGCCCCTCCTTGCCACATCATACGCTTATAAGATTTTTAAACAATATTAACAACTTGTATGATTTATTTTCACACAAAATCTGTTGCTCCATAAATGTTCAACACAAACATATACATTTTTCTGCAGTCATACACTTTGGGCAGAGTGAAAAGCATGTTTTTTCTTAGGGTGTGCCTTTTAGCCCCGTTGTACCCTACTTATAAAGCACATATTAATGCCTTCTGCATGATCATATTTTAGACCCCTTAGTCCTACCCCCTATAACCTAATAACTACCTTACTAACTATTAATAAGCAGCAAATTAGGAGTTTATTGAGGCAAACGTCGTAGTTAATAGTGAGAATTTGTCCCCAAAATAAAGTGTGACCAAAAATGTATTTCGATGAAACATGCATTATAAAAACTGAATTTTTGATTTGTACTAAAGGATTTGAAAATGTGTTGCTTACTTCAGAAAATAATACCAAAGCAAAAAAAAAAAAAAAAAACTACTGGTAATAAAAGGTAAAATTACTAGAGCTCTGTTAGGGGATTTGGCATAGCAGCTCTTTTTAAAAGGATCATTCTCACTGACATGAGCCAACCTTTCTGTGTGATTGTCAAAGTGTCAAAATCAAAAGCACATTTTGGGCAAACTTAATTCCCTGTGTGTAAACTCGCTCCAATACAAATGACACAAGTGATGCAATTGATAATCGACTCAAGGGCAAGTTTGCCAGCATACAAATACATTATTCTTTTTCTCAGGACATGCATTTACTTCTTGTGAAACATATTGACCCATTTCTTTGTGGAAAGAAATACGATTCTGTTTGGCATTGGCTTATTTTGGCTTACCGAGCTAGCAGGTTACAAGATGTTTTACAATGCATGAACAAAACTGTCAAATAGTTAAATCTGCAACAATCTCTACTAACAAAATTCACCAGTTAATTACCAGTTAATTTATGATAGACAAATACAGCAGACGTCTCATGGCTATGCTCAATTAGTTTTTGCTTTGGTGTCAATCATTTAATTTTGCTAGTATTGGGATCAACTGCTAATAGGGCTAGGTTTTGACACAAACTTCACAGTTTGATTTGATTCTGATTCACAAGCTTGCGATTCAATATCGATTATTTTGGATACATATCAGGTACAGTACATGCCAAATTTTTCCAAAGAAATAAATCTCTCAACTAATGCTTTAAAATATACATGAGAGTCAGTTGGTACTATAATACTGAAGGTTAAAATCAACTTATTTGTTTACAAACGTTTAAATTACACTCAATGAAGTTTTTATAATTACATAATTATATTTCTACTCTGATTTTTTTTTTTTTTTTAAATATGAACATTTAACTGTTGGTTCTCATAAAAAAAAAAAAAAATGACGGATTTATTCAAACATAAATGAAACATTGAAGAACAGTAAAAATTATAATAAATATGTATTATGGTGCATATATTTAGCAAAATGCTCTTCTCTAGAGTTAATTTTTCTAGCTGACTGATGAGCTTATGGTCACTGAATATGTTTTTTTCTTTTTTTTTTTTGATTTCGTGATTTTGTTTACAAGCTGTTTCCGCAATTAAATGAGACAAGATACTGATTTCTGTAAGTTGTACTCTTTATTTTTTACATACTTTCGTATGTTCATTCATGTTTATTTCATGCTGAAACTGATATTAAAGTTCACATGAACTGAGGCGCTACAGCGATCTGTCACATTAAACAGTCTCAAAACGCCATTATTGTTTGAATACTGTAATAAAATGGACAGAATTTAAAGTCTGAGACTTTGTTTTATAACAAAATTAACAAAGCACAAAGCTTATTATGATTTATTGGATGGGAGGCACGCTACAATGTTCCATTCATTAACTGAAAACAGGCTAGACTAATCGATTCTTGGGATTTAAGAATCAATATTGTTTCGTAAAAAAGAGAATCGATTAAAATCGAGAAAACTATATCTTTTACCCAGCTATAACTGCTAATATTTGAGTAAAGTGAAAACTCCATACCCAACAGGCTTCCATTTGTCATCTATGCACGTGTTATTTTAGCACCAGAAATCCAAGAATGGATTGTTAGTTAGTGACCACCACTAAAAATAAGCAGCTTCTGCTGACATCCACATTTGTCAACATGCCATCTAAGAACACAGAATTCCCCAAAATGTTTCTCCTCCAGTGTCCTGTGCTTCCGGCCTTCTGCCCCGCGACACAATGGTGCCGTCCAAGCGCTTGGAAGGAATGCGTGCATACAGTTGGATATGCATGCACTAACACTCACACAAATTCAAGCCAACAGGAAATCAAATAAAAAAATGCAGCATTTTTGTTTCCAAAGCCTCCAGTGGAACGCTGCTGACATGCCATTATGTGACGTCTGAGCTTTAGTTAGCATAGTGTTTGCCTGCGAAGTAAATTTCCTCTACTTTTTAAAGGCTTTTCTAAGCTAAAATAACCACTGGCATGTCAAAAGAGGTCAATTTAATTTTGATATGACAGTTTTTTCTGCATGTTGGGTGCAGCATATGCTTTTTGGTCGCACCATAACTAGCTTTGATTTGACAGACAGCTAACAAAGACTTCCTTGTCCCAAATTACATCATTTTAATGAGGCTTTTTTTGTCTCAAAAAGCCTCAAAATTAATTTAAATATAATTTAATTTAATCTTTTAATTAATTAAATTAGTTATTTTTTTTTAAAATATTACTTAAAATTCTGAAAATACAGGGAAAAAAAGTGTCATGTCATGGACCCAAACTCTAAATGAACCCAGTTCATGATTGTAGGAGTATTTCATAGACACAAAGAACAATAACATCCAATTAAATACCACTGTTACTCCCAAAAACTTGCAGTGTTTACATGTCCACAGTGACAATCAGATGTTAAAGTGAGAAAATGGAAACACTTGGAGTATGTAATCTGCTTTTGTTTCAAAAGTTTCCTGCTCTGGGATGAGACGGAGCGCTGCTGGTGTGGAACGGATACCAGCTGCTGTCTGCAGGGAGCTCGCATTGATGTGAGGGAGGATCGGCCCTCCCAAATCCTTCATCATCATTCTCATCAACTTTTTCAGATGTTCGGGACATGTGGTTTTTTGTGGCAGTGGTTGTAAATCATTAGAATGAGATACAATTGGCTTCATTACTAATTAATGAATCATACAAAGACCTACAGCCGTCTTTCTGACTAGTACTGAGTCCTCTAAAACAACAACCACACAATGATAGCAAAATTTTTAAAGGGACAGTTCACCCAAAAATGAAAATTCTGTCATTAATTATTCGCCTTTATGCCGTTTCAGACCTCTGTTCATCTCCGAACATAAATTAAGACATTTCTGATGAAATCCGACAGCTTTTCATTGATAGAATTTTCATTTTAGGGTGAGCTATCCCTTTGTTTGATTTCTTTATTTTGCCCTCCATTAGAAAAGGTCAGTGAAGTCAGCTTTTTTCCTAGTTGCTTTATCAAAAGCATAGCTTTAAACCTAAAATTGTAGTGTAGTGAACTACAGTTTGATCTCAACATATTTCTCATGCTACTCAACATGTGTGCAATGCAACGGTCTGCACCGTAACCTGGAAGTGTTTTGGAATGCTAACAGAAAGATGTCATGAACAGTCGTGGCCGAGGTCCAGGAGCACATAACTCAGCCTCAGCCAAGTGAAGGAGTGTAATTTGTCTCTAAAGACCATTACGGCAGACACTTAGCAGTCACTTTGTACAAACCACTAGCTCTGTTAAACATATGCTATATGGCTGTTATGCATTCACAAACTAGATGTTGTAACATACTACACATTTTGTCATTAGAAAATTATTTAAACCTCTGTGGTCTAAGGGGGTTTTGGGGCCCTGGAGAAGTTTTGACATGCCCTGACATTTGTGCTTTTTTCAGTATCAGTACAGTTACACTGTATTCAGCACAAACTGGGCTACAATAATATGCGAGCAGCATAAATGTACATGTTTGTGTTTTTGAGAAAACAACGTTTCTATATTAAAAGATGTGACCCTGGACTACAAACCAGCCTTAAGTCGCCAGGGTATATTTGTAGCAATAGCCAACAATACACTGTATGGGTCAAAATTAGCAATTTTTCTTTTATGCCAAAAATCATTAGGATATTAAGTAAAGATCATGTTCCATCAAGCTATTTTATAAACTTCCTACTGTAAATATATCAAAACCTAATTTTTGATTAGTTATATGCGTTGCTAAGAACCCATATTCCAGATTTTCAAATAGTTGTATCTCGGCCAAATATTGTCCAATCCTAACAAAGCATACATCAATGGAAAGCTTATTTATTCAGTGCAGAAAATCTCAAAATTGACACTTATGACTGGTTTTGCGGTCCAGGGTCACATATATTGTAGGTAAGGCTGCCGCCTTTACAGCAAGCAGAAACTTTTACTGCAAGTGTTGGTAAAATGAAACATCCTAATGGGCAATGATTGAATGTACAACAAATTCACAGAGCATTCTTTGCCAAGGCTATAAAATGGACTGCAAAAATCAAATGGAATAATAAATAAATAAATAAATAAAAAACCTGCACTGATATGTATGGAAGGTCATTTCCACCACTGAATAAAAAATAAAAAAAGGTAAAAGGTAAAGGTTGTGACTTTTTGTCTCATAATTCTGAACTTCTTTCTTTGCAATTGCAAGTTTACATCTGAAGTCAGAATTGCAAGATATAAACTCGCAATTCTGACTTTTTTCTCAGAACTGTGTGATACAAACTCGCAATTTTGAAAAAAAAAAGTCAGTATTTTGAGATATAAACTCATAATTCTTACTTTTTTTCTCAGAACTGTGTGATATAAACTCACAATTGCAAGAAAGAAGTCAGTATTGTGAGATATAATCTCAAAATCTTAATCTCTAAGATTTAATCTCGCAATTCTGAGGAAAAAAGTATAAAAAAAAAAAGTTTTATGTGGCACATGTAAAAGGACCACGTTTGATTTGAGAGCTACAGTGCATTATCAGTGAATAATGTAAATTTTATGATGAATACTGAAGACTTGAAGTGTACGAGTCACTTTTTATGATATTTTTGAGGTTTTGTTTATTTATTTATTCATTGACAATTTTGAACTTGGCAGACTGAGGCCTATTTATTTATTTTTCATTATTCTGCACAACAAATGGGTAAATGATGACAGAATTTTTTATCCTTAAATTAATTCAGTACTATTCTTTTCATAAATTAATATAGAGCACTGCAGCTGATAAAAGCCTTTGTGATGGAAGCCAGTGAAGACCTGGAAGGCATATCTCTCCAGATGGTCCAAACGGCAGAGCTTCCATTACACACAGCACTTTACCAGCAGGGAGCTGTACTGGGCCACACAGCGAGAGCTAGGCAGAAGCCAAAGTCTACTCAGCAAAACACCACCACATCACTGCTACACACACATTATAACGTCCAGTGAGACATTTTACTTGGAACTCTAGGTAAAAATCAATGAAGATATAATTAGAAGAAGATGCAGATATACATTCAACTTCATTCATCCATATCAAAACGAACACTTTCTGACATATGGGCCATTACAAGTTCATCAAAAACCAAACATGTTGCACATACGAATGGGAATTCGCATAAACTACGGAGAAATAAACATTAAGTCATACTTGTAATGATGTCATTGCGATAGATCACACTGTTAAGGCAGGGCGTAGAGTCAATTTCTATTGCAAAATCTCCAAAAAACAAGACTACACAGGACGATGAGAGAACCAATGCATGTGCCCCTTTTTTTGTTTTGCACCAATAATTTAGTAACTTTGTCATTTCATAGAAACTCTAAGGTGAATGTCTGAGTCATTTTAACATTAGTATAAGTATATAGTACGTATATGTTTCTGCCACTGAATAAAAAGTAATTGTGACTTTTTCCCCCACAATTTTGACATTTTTTTTTTCTGCAATTGCAATTTTCTCACAACTGCCTTCTGACTTCTGACTGGTAAAGCAGTGATTCCCTCGTTCAAGAACTTTTTACCCCTTTTCTGATCTACTCACTGATCTTGTAAACAGTAAACTATTCTGACTTCTTTTTTCAGAATTTTAAAAGTAGTAAATATCAGTTATAAAGTCCAGCTGATAATACAGTTGCGTATTATCAAGTCTAAATTGCGAGATACAAACTTGCAATTCTGAGAAAAATAAGAAAAACTAAGAATTGTGAGTTTATTTTCAAAATCCAAAATATTTTTAAAACAGGCGCTTTTGCATTTCGTTTTGAAACTCTTCCGCCATAGTCTTGTCTTTCTGACCTCTCTTTTCTTGTCAGTCAGCTCGGCTCACTCTACGTGATAAATAAAATCTGATCTGTTATGCGACTGTCCTTCGGCACACTGCATTGAGCAGCCGCGTTCAGTATTAATTATATTGTCTGTTCACTAACTAAACTAAAGAATTTTTATTACTATAAAAAAAAATGAAAATGACAGTGTGACTGACAGATGAAGCGGCTCATACCGCCATCTACCGCGTATTGTTTAATGAATATTAAGCGACCTAAACTATGTAGCACAGAAATTACGCTTTCGCTTCATTTTAAAATGAAACACATGAGGAAACAATCCCTCACGAAAATTAATGCCATGATCTTATGAATTTAAGACTTTCTGCTCTGACTTAAGACCTTTTCAAGGCCTTAATTCACGGGAAAGCGATTTAAGACTTTTTAAGACTTTAAGACCCGCGGAAACCCTGTTCTCAAAGCAAGGCCAATTGTGCATTTTTAAGATCACCACATTTGTTGATTAAATAGTAAACCAACATGAAGGAGACAGATAAGCAGTTGCTCAAAGAACGAAGCCCTGCAGTTTCACTCAACATCCTTTAATTGACCTCTGTGGAATTGACGCTTGTTGTTTTTGGGTCAATTTCAGAGCACTACAATTTCTGCTCATTTAGTTTAGTCAGCAAGATAAGATGAAAGCTGCAGCCAGCTGGGATTTGTGCGGTGGCTGCGCTGTTGGCGCTTGCAGCTGCAGTACAGTTACAGCAGTGTTAGCAACTCAATGAGCATGAAATGACTTGTTTAACCTTCCAGAAATGGCCGCTGGAATACATTTCCTCCGTTTACAGCTTTTCAAGGCATAAAAATGCCAGTGAAATAGTCAGATCATTCAAATGCCAATGAAATAAAGCTTGTGTTTTCTCTGCTGTAGTAACATGCATACAGGAAGCGGATTTTGATGGAGGAATGATGGGCCATGAAAGTGGATTTCCGACAGATACACAAGTCCTTCAGAGAGGAGCATAGTGGTGTGCCACAGGAAAAGGAAACGAATAATAGGGTAGGAAGTGAGTTATAACCGGATACTTAATCCCTGCAATGTCAGCAACTACAACATGATTCACTGCAATTAACTGACTAAAGGCACTGTCCCACTAGCTGACTCAAATTTTTGGTCAAGGATGTCACACCTACCAACTGCTGACATCACTACACTGGAATTACACTAGAAATGTTGAAGTGCAGGCAGGGAAGTAAACACTAAAATGTTAGGCTCACTGGAAAAACATGTTGAGTTTTAACAGAAACAGATGAACATGAATCTGAAAATTACACAGGCCTGTCACAGCAATTCAGAAATTAAACGCCCAGCGAGTTGTGCTAAACGGTTAACACGTTATCATAACTTGTGTTTCACAGGAATGCTGTATCGGGTGTGCTACAGAGCAAGTTTACTATATCAGACCCATACATAAGGAGCTGGTTATGTGATGCAAACGTCAAAATTTGTTTTCAAACACCATGTTAACGTGCCTAAGGTCACAACATAATATTGCGCAAGAAACTGTGAAAAAAAAAATAGTCTTTATTAATTAATAACTACCATTTATTTCAGCTGGAAACTGCAGTGAATTGTATGTAATTGTGTGTATTTTTGGAATTGCAAAAATGCAGGTAAAGCTTCAGCATGTTTTTCCAATGAGTCTGTTGTTATATGCAGACAAAAGCCAGAATTAGTCAAATCTGCATTTTTCTTTTTTTTTTCTTTTTTTTTTTACCTAAATTTGCATAATCGCCTCATCCACTAAACAGTGAATGGCTGATGCAGCATTAATAATTCATGGTATTCAAATAACAGTGTAATCAGCACAGAGCACTTAGTAGAGATTATGCTTGTTTTGGTGGCAATATTCAGAGCCATTTTCATATGCATATGATTATACATGCAAACATCAAGTCAGAATTATACGTAAGGATGCAATTAGCAAATCACAAGCAAGTAGCCCTGTAGCAAACTCTGTCGCTGGTTTGTCTTTGGTCATGTTGGTTCTGAGTCATGCTTTTGCCCTCTTTGTTTACTCTCTGTGGACAGATGTTCTGTAAATATACCGTCTACACATAGCAAAAGTGGTTGACATGACATTTCAGTTGACAAGAAGTATTATAAAAATACACATACATTTTCTAAAATAACATTTAAATTGCTAATCAAAAGTATTGTTTGCTAGAATAACACAGCTGAAAATATGATACTGATTTCTTTTTAATATTCAGTATTTTTTTTTAATTAAACTTTATATATATATATATATATATATATTTTTTTTTTTTTTTTACACCAAACCAGTGTATATATAAAATACAGACCATAAATTCTATTTTATTATTTTATTTCATTTTTGAACAAAAAACATTTAAAAAATAGACTTTTCCTGTATGTGTGAGTCCTAAATTTAAAATTGAACCTTTTTATTAAATTACATTTAAGTGTAAAATTTACACCTTTGGGAAATCAGCCAATGAATGCCTTACTTAGAAGTCTCTGCATATTAAGATGTGAAATAAAAAGTACTTTAAAACCCAAATAATTACACAGATTGTTTTTAATGGCACCCTTCCTCATTCCACACTAAAGTTTCGTCACATGCATTGGGTTAATGCGGCTGAAATTGCTAAGACCCATACATTGGCCCATCAGACTGCATGCAAGCAGCACTTCAGTTAAAAAAAATGACGTACAGCAGCTGCTTCCTGAAGGCATAAAATGAAAACCAGCAGAAACAGAATAAAGAAAACATCAGGTATCACACTGTGCACAATGAAAGAGGCTTTAACCTCAACACTCTCTATATGACTCTCAATATCGATTAATCACTTTCACTTGTGTAAATACAACAGTCTCACAGTAGTGTGAGATGACAAGAGTGAAAAACAAAGAGAGGCAAGGAACAAAGATGAAAATTAATGTCGGCATATCATGAAAAACAGGATATTCTTGTTCTTCTAAAAGAACTTGATCTGCTACGTAATGTTCACAACTCAATCCCCAGTCCAAAATGACCATTTGTTTAAAATAAGTTCCAGAAGTCTTCCTGTAATGATATCACAATGTCCATGACCATGTCCATCCACATTAAATACATCAAGAGCTTTTCAGCCCTCCCTGACGAACTCCACCATATCAATTAGCCAATCATAACAAATAACATTTACATACATTAGTCTTAAAGGTACAGAAAAATATATAGCTGCAAGCAGCAATTACCAGGGTTCAAGTGCTTTAAGCCATTTAAGCACGTATGAAAAAAGACATTATTTAGCAGACTTGTAACCACCTAAATCAATGATTTAAAAAAAGCATTTTCGGCAAATCCAGGTAATTTACCATAGAAATATTATCTTTTTTAATGGTTATGACTGTTATAGCACCAGCTGTGGTCTGATCTCCTTAAAACTTTGCATGCTTGTTGAGAATCACCTGCTGCATGTGCTCACCAGGTTTCGTGAAGTTTTGAGTTTTCCTTTTGGCTTTGTAGGATTTTGGGTTAATCTGGACAGGCCACTTTTCTAAACAACCCTATCATAGCTTCCCAAAGGGTACATTTCAACTCTTTTTTTTTTTTTTAATAATTGTTGACCTAGAGAGTCCAAAGTCTTGTACTGCAGTGTTTTTTTTGTTTTGTTTTTGTTTTTTTGCAGACTGAGCAAAAAATCTAGGACTAGTTCACTAAAGTAGGTTTTTGACATCTTCTCAATCATTTAACATACAATTTGATTGACAGCAATGGTTCTAGAGTTGTCTGGAATGAGGAGTTGTTTTTGTGCGTATGTGTGAAAAATCGTGAAAAATGCGATATCACCCCTCAGTCGCCGATTTCTTTAAAATTTCTCGCAGACTTTTGCAGCCGTAAGTCAAACAGGTCCACTATGTTTCATTCCAACTGGCCTCCATTAACTTTGTCTAACAGGTGCTCAAATTTCATCGGCCAGTGGCGGCCATGTTTTTGATAGGACAAAAGGATGCACAGTTATAGCCATTTTTATGTTTTTTTAAACAATAATAGTCCCACCAAATGGACAAGCTCCACAATTTTTTGCCTGTAACCTCAGATTGAGCTCTTATATAAGTGTTCTGAGTTTGCCGGAGATATCTAATTCCGTTCAGGAGTTATAGGCATTTTATTAAAAGTGGCCCTGACCCTTTTGAATGTTTTGGTGCCCCTTTGCTATGGTGAGTCAAAAGTTCAACTTTTTTTTGAGAATTAATGATATTCACTCTCCAAAGAATCTTTCTGCACTGGTTTGATTCCGAGCGGGCGAAAAACCTAGGATTAGTTCACAAAAATAGGTTTTTCAAAAAATTTGAAATACCCGAAAATTTTGCCAGGCGATCGAATTTTGTCCGGGATGAGCCAGGGATTCCAACGACATAAGACACTTAAGCCTTCACCTGACGGTTTAGGAGTTAGGAGCGATTTCATACTTTTGATCGCTGTTGCACCCCCATCAGGCAAGTTTCAAGTCCATGTAAAACTGATCGGGCAGACCAAACTTACGGTTTGGTCTGCCCAATCAGTTTTACATGGAGATTGCTGATCTGTGACCATTCTAACAATTACAATAGAGTTTCAGCGCTAGGTGCTTAAACCCCTAAAAAAAACAGTCTCAACATAGTGGACATATACAAAAAATCCTAATAGGATAAGGAGAGTGTGTCAAGTTTTAAGGCCAAATTTTGCATATTAGTTAAAACAGGCAAAACAAGTATGCGAAACATGAGATGCAGGCATTATGTATATTTAAAGTATGATAAGTGATAACCCCACGTTTTGCTTTTGCTGGAAAGGTAAACAGGAGGGATCTCGTGACATGAATCTGTTTGTGGTGTACAAAAGAGAGCAGTCGAACATGTGCTGGATACACACCCTTTGTTTCGGCTAAAGCTGCTTTTCATTCAACCAGCAAGTGTCAGCATGAAATGCAGCGAACAGGTGTGTTTGTGTGTGTGCAGGAAAAAATAAAATGAAAGCAAAACTCATATGTGAACAGCAATGGGCGCTTTAGAAAGTCACTAACCGTTTGCCATGACTGTCATGCAGTTTCACACAAAAACTGCCTTAAAGTTTAAGTGTGTGTTTATTTTAGCCTAATATTCAACTATTAAGACCTTTTTAGGTGATTTTCCAAAAAATGCATGTTGGGTGAGGCTATCTGTTTGTGAAACCAATAACAGAAGTAAAGAAAATTGAAAGTCTCTAAGGCCTAACAGAAGCCTAATGCCAAGATGGGAGAGAGGAGGATGTATTCATGTCCAGTCTCCTGCAGCAAAGACATTTAAAGGCCATAAAAGGACTTTTCTTAGTGTGAAGATGCAAAAACAAATAAATAACGAGTTTGGTCTCAATGGCGTCTCATCTTTCAAGCCTTCCCCCGTCTTTTCTATTCTTTGGCCTGTCCCGTATCTACTCTCCACCCTCCCTCTCCCGCTCTCAATGCAGTGTTCGGCCACATAGCTCCCGTCTCCTAGCAACTGCGACAAAGAGCCTCCCAACAAAGTCAGGAAGATTTCTTTCTTCCTCGTTTCCCCCCTCTGACGGAATCCTACTTTAGAGATTCTGGCTTTTGCATTGGCTGATGCTGACACGGCAGCCAGAGAGGAAAGAAGAAACTAAAAAAAGTTCTGCACAGTCGTGCGGTACGACCCCCTCTAGTTTCCGGCTGTGTTGACTTCAGCCATTTTTAACATGCTGCTGCAACAATGAAACTGAATGCTGGTCTGCAACAGGAAAGTGCTCAAAACTGCATGAGCAAAGGAAGAAATTGGTGATGCATGCATGGTTTACCCAAAGCATTTCTTAAAGATATTCAGTTTATATAAAACTGCAGCTACTTTTAGCTTATACCTTTTGAAAAAGATGTGCATTTTACTGTACTGAATGCAATGTACCTGAAGTCATTACATTGTTTACAAAGTGTATTTTTTTAGTGTACATATAAGTATATAAGTTCCATAATAAATGCTCTCTGTATAATTATACTAAAGTGTACTCCTTTTCATGTGACAATTTTTTTTTTGTTCACTGAGTCAGATAAAGCATCACTATTGTTGGGTTTTTATGCTGGCACCTTGGCTGGTTTAGGCCTGTCATTTATACATATCTGACACTAAAACCGCCCGTAGGTGTCCCTTAATGGGTGATTAATAAGTGATTCAATGAATCATTCATTCAAACGATTCATTTAAAATGGCTGATTAATTTCGAAATTAAGCAAGTGGCTGCATCCAAAATCACATATTGTTTAAATGACCTACCAGTGTTAGTTCTTTTGTCACATACTATTTTTCAATAATGAAATTTTGGAAAATCATTGACTTGACAAAATTGAGAATAGAGTGTTTTGACAACGCATTACCAAATATTGGCAGCACTGAATGTAAACAATGCCAGTGAACTGAATGAAACTCATACTCAACATATTTGCTTCTTATTGCTGCTGAAAATGAGTGAAGAGTGGAAAAAACTGTCTGAGGAACAAAAGGTGTTTGTGGTTGGCCAAACTGAACCAGGATTTCCAGGGCATGAATCTTGAAAACATTTGTGTTTGTTCTTATTATTTCCGGTCAGGTAGGTAAAATATTAGGCTAATATCTTAATTAATACTGTTCATACATATCTTTACCACCCATTCACTTTAGATTGTCAACATACTGTGCCTTTTCCTACTTACTAAGTCCTTCTCTATATGATTTAGCAGCTTCCACACATTTTTTCTGTGGTTTAGACAACATAAATTTGCAGAACAACATATTCAATAGTACAAATAACCATGCAATCCATGCTGTTGTTTACATCCAAGTATCGCCAGTGTGGCCGCGTATCTGAGTAACTGACTAAATCGTGACGTAAATGCGAACCCTCTATATTGTATCTAAAATAACTCGCTCAATATAAACTTCTTATTTTAAACTGCTGTATAAAAATATAGCTGCAAGCAGTGATTACCTGGGTTCAAACGTTTAAGCACATACAAAAAAAGACATTATGTATTATTTAGCAAGCTTGTAACCACCTAAATCAATCATTTAAAAAAAAAAAAGAAATTTCGGCAAATCCATGTAATTTACCATAGAAATTTGATGATTTTTAACGTTTATGACTGTTACAGCACCACTTGTGGTCCGATCTCCATAAAACTTTGCATGCTTGTTTAGAATCATCTGTCATGCTTACCTAGTTTCATGAAGTTTTGAGTTTTCATTTAAGGTTTATAGGCTTTTGTGTATATTTGGACACACCCCTTTTCTAAATGACCTCTTTATAGCTACCCAAAGGTTAAAGCTTGTCTTTTTTTTTTGCTAATTATTGATCTAGAGAGTCCAGAGCATCATGCTGCAGAGCTACAGTGCTTATATTGAGGCTGAGTGAAAAATCTAGAACTAGTTTGTAAAAGTAGGTTTTTTTTTAGGTAATTACGAATATTTAATGAACGATTTGATTGACAGCAGTGGTTATTGAGACAAATTTGCTTTAGCTATCAAATGATATGAATATTGTGCGGATGTGTGAGACACCACATGATTACAGAAGCGTAAAACTCATTACTGCCACCTAGTGGCCAATTTCTTTCAAAGTTCTTACAGACTTCTAGAGCCATGAGTCAAACAGGTCCACCGAGATTCGTTCTAATCAGCCTCTGTTAACCTTGTCTAATAGGTGCTCGAAATTCATTGCCTGACACCGTGTTTTTTTGAGGTTCGCAAATGACCTCATAGACACTTGTGGCACTTTGGACAAAGACACGACATACCAGATTGAGACCTCAGACTGAGCTCTTACATACATTTTCCCAGTTTGGCGAAAATATCTTTTTCATTCAAGGGTTATAGGTGTTTTAGTAAAAGCAGTTCCGCCCCTTACGAACATTTCGGCATTCCGTCACATTGGTGAGTTGAAAGTTCAACTTTTTGAATTTTCTTTAGACAAAAATTCAAAATGGCGGGAAAATGTAATGAATCCGAGGCATATGTTTTGCTCATTGTGAGCCAACCATTCCAACGGTATACGACCCTTGAGTCTGCGACTGACAGGTTAAGGGGTTATGATCGATTTTGTACTTTTGATCATTGTAGCGCCACCGTGAGGCCAATTGTGGCGAGCCTTGGTGATGTTGTAGACAGTGTAAGTACTACCATCCCTCCAAGTTTCATGTCTCTAAAATTTACGGATTGTACTGCCCAATCACTTTTATGTGGAGAACTGGCCCCTTGGCCATTACTGGTCCAGCCAAGTCAAACAACTTAATATTCTGGTCTCTAGATATGGTTCCTTCAATGTACGTCTTAAGTATGATTAAAAGAGTTATATCACACCTCTTCCTCAACAAGTTGTATGATTTTAGGTACTATTAACAGCCGACGTATAAACAGTGCTGGTAAGTTACACAGTAAAGTTTAATTATAGGGTTAGGTGTAGTGCAAAGCTATAGTAACAGTACTGTTAAAGTGCTATTCTCACACATACAGCAGTAAAAGCTTTTGTCACATGAACGGCAATTGAGTCACTAGATTATTGTGTTTATGGGGAATTTAAAGTTGCCTTGTGGAAATATAACATCACAGAACAATGAATCACTCTTAAAAATAGGGGCATGGAATTAAATTACGATTTTTATTATGTGATGCATTTATATTTATAAAAGAAAATACAAAATAGGACAAATAAAAAAATCACAGTTGCATTATAACAGATTCACCTTCAACAGAAAATTCAGGCCAACAAGACTAGAAAAAATAGTCTGCTCTCTGATGCTTTCCTTTAAAGGAAACTATTTAATGTAGGATTCATGTAGATATATTGAATGAGTTAAACAGTGTCATAAATGGTAATGTAGATGATAAGACTAAGTAAGAACAAACTGCCATGCCAACTGACTTTTGAGTCTATAAATGTTGAATGAAGTGCTAACCGAAGCACTGTATCATATTTTTCGACACGTGATATAGATCAGTTATGCTTCTGAAGGCGTGTAATCTCATCATATGTTGCTAACTAACCTCATTAGCGTTTGCAATAGGACAGGACAGTATTCCGGCCCAGCTGGATTACAAAAGAGCCATTATGAACCATTTAAAACGAGTCAATTAATCCAACAAAATGATTGGGTGTAGTTAGCATTCCTGCACCTGGCTCACAGCTTTAGCTGTATGACACTTGACCTAAAAGAACGGCATCCGTTATTCCGGCTGAAAGGTTATGAAGGTGACTCCATGACCTCTTTCTGTCAGCTCTCATTATGAAAGGGGAAACTGTGACGAATCCTGGAAAGCGGTGCAACATAAATGTGCATGCAAGACTTTCAGTCAGTAGTTAGTTTTAGAGGGTGACACGGGAGTGGATTTTCAAACCTCTCCCGTCCAACTCCCATAAAAAAAATCCCGTCCCATCCCAATCCCACAAAAAAACAGGGGGAAAATCCCGTTCCGTCCCAATCCCGGAAGAATGACTCCCATTCCCTCCCACTCCCGTACTGTGTTTTTTTTTTTTTGGCCGGAATCTGTCAGTTACAGTAAAAAATACAGTACAGATCACAGCATCCCCACATCATTTGAATGAAAGTCCAAAATGCATTTTGTTTATTTTTTTAATTATTGAACTGAAAGCCATCTTAAACAAATTAAGTGTGCAAATTTCATGCAAATCATCCATGCAAACACACACACGTTTCCTATTTGAATTGGTTCATTTGAATGTAGATATTTCGCTCTCTATAGATTCTTCTATAGAGTCAGATTCGAAAGATGCCTATTAATCTTATCTGTATGACCAAATATGACTGCATTTTAAGAGCAAGTGATCACGCCGGTGCCTCCCTCTGTCATGCAATAGTGCGCTACTATTCAGCTTCCACACTCGCACTGACACTTTAATAGTGCACATTTTTCTAGGTTAACATTAGACTGAGTGGTCATGTACAGTTGCTACTACATACATCTTTCAGATGAAATGCCATATTGGAGGTCAATGAATGATAGGTGAGCATTTGAATGTCCTGCCTGATGTACTGTATTACTACACAGACCAGCCGCTAACGATCTGTTCGTCACGAATTTACTCACTTAACCAGCTACACCAAAGCAAACAGAAGGAGAACATAAAGAGACAGGGCAACTAGAATTAAGTTAAAAATTTCAATATATAGTTTATAGTTTATTAATATAAAAGGGATATTTGTATATAATGTTGGGTATCATAGAGTTATGATTCCCGGTCCCGCCCACTCCCGCTGACATTTTTTTCTGTCCCGTCCCAATCACATGATTAATAGCGATTTTGTTTCCCATCCCGCAGGAATCCGCCTCTAGTTAGCGTTACATATCAACAATGAATGCAATGAATGCAGGGCTTTGCCTGAACCTTTTTGAATGCATATGAGCACATACTTTAGTGAAAAATGCTGAAGTGTTACATCTGCAATGAGGCATTCTTTAAGATTCTATCATAAATCTTTCGATATGACTGGACCTAAAAAGGTCTCACTAACCTCAGTCTCAGGCATTTTTTTTAACTTTATGGAAGCCACCCCTGAATAAAAAAGGTAACATTTCGCAATTCTGACTTTTTTATTCTCAGAATTCTGTGATATAAATGTCCATTTGCAAGTTATAAAGTCCAATTGTGAGTAAAAAAAAAAAAAAAAAATAATAATAATAATAATAATTATATCTCACAATTGCAACAATTTTGAGGAAAAAAAAGTAGAATTGCAAGTTATCTCATAAAATATCTCATAACTGACTTTATAACACAAAATTGTGACTTTATATCATGCAGTTTTGACTTTCTAACTATCAATTGTGAGTTTATATCTCACAATTATGAGACAATTGTGAGACAAAAAGCTCCAATTACCTTTTTTTTATTTACTGGCAGATGACAAATTTCCGTACTTCCTCAATAAACAAATGGACGAAAAAAAATGCTGTCAAAAATATTTTTACTAATTAAACATGGCTTTTGTGAGTTATAAAGGCAGAACTGCAAAATATAAACTCACATTTCTTTTTTCTTAGAATTGCATGATATACAATTTTGAGATATAAAGTCAGATTTGTGTGATGTAAACTCACAATTTTGAATTTTTTCTCAGAACTGCATGATTTAAACTCAGAATCAGAACTCAAAGTCAGAATTGCGAGATATAAACTTGTAATTCTCAGAAAAAGTCACAATTGTGATGTATAAACTCAAAATTCTGAAGTCAGAATTGTGAATTTATATGAGTATAATATAATATCTCTGAATTCTTAACTTTTTTCTTACAATTGCGAGGTTATATCTTGCAATTCTGACTTCATTTCTCAAAAAAATCAAATGTATCAAATTATTTTGAGAAAAAAATAAGGTCGCACCTTTTTTTATTATTTTTTTTAATCGCTCAATCTGAGATATTCTTGTCTAACTTACATCCTTGCTCCAGCATCAAAACAATGGAGGTCGGACTGTTACAGCTGATTTAAGGCGGGTCTGAGGTAAAATGTACATACACTGCCAACACACAATAATGTTCAAACAACATGTAAAAGTGAACTTTGCATCCGATGACCCCTTTAATAATTTGCTTTACTACAATAGCATTGTAAAAAATCAATTATTTAATTCAGGAAATAACATTTAACCCTTAGGGAAATAGGGTCCTTTTGATTTCATGTTGACTTTAACACTTCATTGTGTGTTTACAATTTAACGCAAGAAACTGTCTGGTTTGTAAGTTTTATTTCATTTTAAAGCAGTGGTAAGGCTAACGAGCAGTCAGGCCCATTCTGTGGTCTTTTAATTGATACAACTGCAAATTAGTCTCTAAAGAGATAATGATACAAAATCCAGATCTGGATCAATATGCACTTTGATCGTCTTAGAAGTGCTTCAAGCATCGTTTGCTTTCCCCAAGCAGAAATTAATCATTCAAATTATTCATGAGCTCGCCGTGCCAACATGCTGAACGTGTGCCGCGTGTGATGTTTGCAGGAGGAAGGGAGGGCAAAAACCAACAGCACACGTCCCGGGATGAGTGCATGCTGGCGGAGGAAGAGGATTCTAGGTCAGCGGGGAAATCCCATTATTACGGCAAGCCGTGACGGATAACTTTAACCCTACATGCGTGTGTTTTTGCGCTTACTTGTGTCTGTGTGCTTTTGTGCTGTTCCAACACTTGTTTAATTGTGTTTGCCAGCACATGTATGATAGCATAAGCTGCTTTCCCTCAATCAGAAGAACGTGAAAACACCTGCCACTCTTGGTGCCGCCCAACGGACGTGCTGAATGGGATTGATTGCTAGTCAGTAAGCAGGCAGCGGGTGATCACTGTTATCTGGATGAGGCAGAAGGGCTGGGGGAGGGTGTCTGTACCTAACAGACACCCCAAAGGAAAACCCTCAAGGACTTGGAGAGTTGCATGAAACCAAAACGCCTGTTCATTAGAGGAGAATGCAATGAAAGGCTATGTGAAGACCTAGAATCAGTCCTGAGGAAACTACTTTGAAACTGTTACCAAGCTACTTGTAGTACAACTACAGTACAGCCTTTTCTAAAATTGGAAGTTACAAGTAACTTATAATATTGAAGAAGGTATGCTCTTACTTTTCCAAGATCTGTTTGACTTGATAGGAAATCTTAGAATTAATCTTATATTGTCATAAAGACTTCAAAACTTCAGTATTCTGATGAAAGCCAGTAAGAATTCACCTTATAACACCTTAGTAAATACAAAGCAACAGCCTAGCATCATGGTCGTGAGTTTTTGACGTGACTCACATTTTCACTGTAAAAGTAAAATCTAGTTTTAATTAAATATGCATCTATAGGACTAAAATAAAAATCACCCAAATTAGACAACGTGATAAAGCAGCGCTAAATGCTACTAGCAAAATGGAGCTAATCATATAATTGTAAAATAAAATAAAATAAAATAAAATAAAAACAGAGTTTTCAACTTTTGAGGAATTTTTAATGCTAAAGTTATATCTCACAATTCTGACTTTGTAACTCACAAACAATAAAAAAGCCAGAATTGTGAGATGTAAATTCATGATTACGAAAAAAAAATTCAGAATTGTGAGGAAAAAAAGTTTGCAATTACCTTTTAATTTGTTTATTTATTTTTTTTATTCAGTGGCGGAAATATTTTAAATATTTAAATATTTCTCAGTTTGACTAGTTTCTACCAGGTTTACCAAGTTTAATTAAACTTTGATACAACATTTAAACTTAAAATGTCAGCAATAAAAATTTAAAGTCCCCAGAAGTTGAAAAGTCTGTTTCTTTATTTTATTTTATTTTATTATTTTATATATTTATTTAATTATTTATTTATTTATTATTTTTTATAATTATTTATTTATTTATTGTATTTTATTTATTTTTGAGGGAATTACCAATACCAAATTATGGCCAATATTAGTAATGTCAGGGTCATGTTTAGTTTCACTGTGTTCATGTTCCTGTTTCCTGTGTTTCCTTTCACTTTAGTTCCTGTCTCCTTAGTTCCTAATTCCTCCCTGTTTGGGTTACACTGTTATCACAATTATTACACAATTATCAAGTATATGTGAGACTACAGACTATATATTCTGGGTTATGTGAGACTGTAGTTTGAATTAATTATTTTTCTTTGTAGAGATATAAAATTTTTTCTTGCAATTCTGACTTTTTCTCACAACTGCAAGTTTATATCTTACATTTCTGACTTCTTTTCTCTGAATTGTCTCTGAAGATTTAAACATCTATTTTCTTACAATTTGTCTGACAATTCTTACTTATAACTTGCAACTTCATGTAAGATATAACCTTCAATTCTGAGAGAAAAAGTCACAATCACCTTCCGGCCATGGGTCTATTATAGTAAAAGTGTAGTAACCATGATTTTTCGGTGCATTGATTACCACTTGTATAACCATAGTTTTACTACAAATACCATGGTTAAACTATGGTTAGTATAAAAAAGCCATTGGTTAATTTGTGGTTACCAAGGTTTAACTATAATAACCATGGTTTTTTGGTTTTATTTGTAGTAAAACCATGGTTAATTTTCATAAGGGACATACTAATTCAGTGCCTCGCGAAAGTATTCATACCCCTTTTTTCACATTTTATGTTGTAGCCTTTTATGAAACTGCTTTTATGAAAATCCTTTTTTTCGAACATCACACTGTAAAAAATGACCGTGAATTTAACGGTAAAAATACTGTAAAAATGCTACAGTAAAAACCTGTTAAATGGTTAACAGTAAAAGGCCGTAAAATTTACAGTGAACAGTGCAATTTACCGTAAACTGACTTCCCCAGAATTCCCTGTGTTACATTTTTTTTTAAATTTGATGTTTTTTTTGTTGAAATAACCCTTTCTTCTTAGTTTTTTCTTAGCCGTTTTGTACATTAGGGTTCTATGTTGCATCTAATTCTGTTAAATTAATGTTTATGCATTATTTCAGCTTCATGTCTGTTACCATGATGGTGTTTAGTGTTTGTATGAATGACACTGTGCACCTCCTATATATGTTAATTTTTAAAAGCTATTTGTTATGAGCTTTGGTTCATCATTTGACTTTCTCATCACCACCTGCTTTTGGTGGTTATCAGTGTATTACGAAGATACAAAAAAGATTTCAGTACTTCAATATGTTGGTATATTAACATTATATCAGTTAATGAAATTACGGTATTTACCTGTAAATTTAAGTGAAAACCGCAAAACACAAAATGTTGCTACCGTATTTTTTACGGTAAAATTCTGGCAACCACAGCTGCCAGTTTTTTACCGTAAATTTTACGGAATATTTTTTACAGTGCAGGCGACACTCCATACATCATAATAGCAAGGCAAAAACAGGCTTTTAACACTATGCTAATTTTTTAAAAATAAAAAAACTTAAATGATTCCACTGCAAAAGTATTCATACCCTTATCTGGGACAGTTCAAATTTAACTCAGGAGCATTCATATTGCTTATAGATGTTACTACACTTCGAGTGGTGTTAACCTGTGGCAAATTCAATTGAATGGGTATGATTTGGAAAGACACAAATGTCTTAATAAAAGGTCTAACAGCTGAAAATGGATATCAGAGCAAAAACCAAGCCCTGAGGTCAACAAAAATCCTGTAGAGCTCAGAAACAGGATTGGATCAAGCCACATATCTGTGGAAGAAACAACCATGACTCTTCTAGAGCTGGCCTCCTGGCCAAACTGTGCAACTGATGGAGAAGGCTGGTGACCAAGAAGCTGATAGTCACTCTAGTTGAGCTCCATGATCATATGTGGAGATACGAGAAACCTATAGAAGGACAAACATCACTGCAACACTCCACTGATCTAGGCTTTATGACGTTGTGGCAAGACTCAACCCTCTCCTCAGTGAAGACACATGAAAACACACTTGGAATTGGCATAAAAGCACCTAAAGAACCCTCAGACTGTGAGAAACAAGATTCTCGGGTCTGATGAATCTCAATTCCAAGCATCATGTTTGAAGGAAACTAAAATGTGCTGATACCTCATGCCTCATGCTGTGGGGCTGTTTTTCAGTGGCAGGGACTGAGGGACATGTGAGAGTAGAAGAAAAGCTCAATGCACCAAATTATTGAGAAAGCCTTAATGAAAACCCAGTCCAGAGCATTTAGAACCTCAGACTGGGCAGACAGTTCACAGGACAATGAGCCTAAGCACACAGCAAGAGTGGCTTATAGACAACTCTGTGAATGTTCTTGAGTGGCTTAGCCACAACCTGAACCTTAACCCCAATCAAATATTTCTGGAGATACCTGAAAATGTGAGTCTACTCCCATCCAACCTGACAGAGCTTGAGAGGTGAAGAGGTGAGGAGAAGGATGCCAGATAATTGCCAAATGTTGATGTGCAAAGCTTGCCATATCAAACCTTGTGAAGACTTGTGGCTGCCTTAACTAAGTACTGAGTTAAAGGAGAAGTCCACTTCCAGAGCAAAAATTTACAGATAATTTACTCACCCCCTTGTCATTCAATATGTTTGTGTCTTTCTTTCTTCAGTCGATAAGAAATTATGCTTCTTGAGGAAAACATTTCAGGATTTTTCTCCATATAGTGGAGAGCCATTTGAAGCTGCATTTTGGAAGTTCAAACTTGGGGGCACCATGGAGAAAAATCCTGAAATGTTTTCCTCAAGAAACATAATTTCTTATCGACTGAAGAAAGAAAGACACAAACATCTTGGATGACAAGGGGGTGAGTACATTATCTGTAAATGTTTGTTCTGAAAGTGGACTTCTCCTTTAAGGGTATGAATTTGCAAAATTGTCACAAATCTATTTTTGCTTTGTCATTATGGTATATGGAGTGTAAATTGATGTGGGAAAAAAGTAATTTAAAGCAGTTTAACATTAGGCTGCAACATAAACAAAACGTCAAAAAAAAAAAAAAAAAAAAAATCAAGGGGTATAAATACTTTTGCAAGGCACTGTAACCTCACAATTCTGATTTTTTTTTGTCTTGCCATTCTGTTTTTTTCTTGCAATTAAGACTTTTTTTCATGCAATTGTGAGTTACTGTAAGAAGTCAGAATTGTGAGATATAAACTCACAATTCTGACATTTTTTTTTTTTTTTTTGCAATTTGTTTTTATCTTGCAATTCTGACTTTTTATGCATTTGCGAGTTATAGTCAGAATTGTGCTATGTAAACTCGTAATTCTGATGTTTTTTTTCTTGCAATTGGTTTTTATCTTGTCATTATAACTTGTCTGAGTTGTAAAGTCAGAATTGAGATACAAACTTGCAATTTCATGTTTTAAAGTGCAAATTGTGAGATATAAATGTGCAAATGCAAGATACGTCAGAATTGTGAAATAGAAAGTCGCAATTACCTTACCAATTACTGCTATTTTTATTCAGTGGCAGAAAAAAGCTTCCATACTGTTTAGATTAAATACCTGAGTCAATTGTTGTATTGTTACCAAAACCATGACAAAATAAAGCATTAAAAAGTAAATACTACAAGTAAGTTTAGGAAACACAACATTACAATGTAGAGTATGAAAAACAGATATGAATTTTGATATTTTCTAAAGTTAATCAATAATTTGTTATTATTATTATTAGATTAAGTTTTAAATATTAACTTAAAGTGAAAACAAGCAACACCCTGCTTCAACACTACTTTGCTGGAAAATGGAAAAAAAAAATAGCTGGTTGTTGCATGCTATTTTGGAACAGTTGAGCTACTGTCACACTAACAAACAAATAGCTACATGTATGATTGAAACGGCAACACCACTGAAACTCGTGTATGTTGTTTCTTCCCCTTTCTGAAACTCAAATACCACTGAGATCACTGAAATAACCTGAACTTCCCCATTTATAATAATATACATATATATGGGAACAGCAGTTTTTGACTAAGAGTCTTAAGTTCAGAGGTAAACGGGCTGTGTCCTTTCGCTGTTATGTTGTTGTTGGCACTCTAGGGTTCCGGGCACAGGAATAATAGGCCGGAAGAACAAACTCACATGCTTCAGTACGTTCACTGGCCTCTATTCAGAGCCTGCCACTGTCACATGTAGACAATAACTGGGCACTCACTTTGAAAACTCATTTTGACTTCTAAAATTCTAAAATTCTTTGTTTTAGGCCAACGCAGAGATACAGCACTGCTTTGGATAATACAAAAATGCATGAAACAATGAATAAAGACAAGCTTTAGTAGGTCAGCTGCTGTCTTCATGCCTCACTGGAGACCCATGTCACTTTGGAAAGCATGTAGATTTTGCCACATTAGAAGTTTGCTATGAATGAAAATCAGTGAATTCTGTAAAAAAAAAAAAAAAGGTTTAGGATTGCATTTACCGTCACATTAAGTCCTAAAAGCACTAATGGTTAAAAAACATTATGTTTAATGTTTAGCAAATTTTAGATTATTAAAAAAATATATATATATTTATTCTTACTGCACAATATAATGTTTATATATGGAGGACCAAACCAGCAGAAATGATAAGTGGACAGTTTTAACCTTTATAGTTACCTAAATTGTTTCTGCAAAGTCATAAACCCATTTATTTTTTATTTGTTTCCTGTTTACTTTTACATTTACACTTACTTGTATTATTTTTATGCATTAATTTTTATGTATGTATGTATGTATGTATGTATTTATTTATTTATTTATTTATCTATTTATCTATCTATCTATCTATTATATTATATTTATTTATTTACTCTAAGGATCTATGCATTTAAATGTGTTTGAAGTGTGCATACTGAAAAAAAATGTCAACCTAAAAATGGTAATGTCAATATTGTATATAATGTCAATAAACTGTTTTTCAAAAAAAAAAAAAAAAAATTAATCAAACTAAATACATTCATCTATACCATAATATTAATAATAATAATAATAATAATAATAATAATAATTATTATTATTATTATTATTATTATTATTATTATTATTATTATTATCATTATTATTTTCCAAACCCATGTTATTGGCTGAGCCAATATCTCTTTGGCTGTATCTGTTTCAACCTTTGTGCACTGCAACAAAAATTCACAATGAAATTATATAAGGCGAAAATCATATGATTCCATGAATTTTATGAGGCAATAACACATGGGAGACTGACATTTGTTTGACTGCCTTGTTTAAAGGAAAATTTATATCAGCACATTCTTCAAATTTGTGAATTTTTATACAATGATTTGGCTTGGAATGTCTTTTGGTTTATTTATACTGTGAATGAACTGAAATGAAGCATTTGAGAATGCAAGGTTAGGCATCATGGTTAGGCATGATGAAAAAGGTTAGGCATCATGAGGAGCACACTCAATACTGAGCTTAGAAAAGCTCTCAGATTTCAACCCTACAGGCTGCTGAGGTTTTGGATCAGTGCACAGGTGCTAATCACGAAATCACTCAGTGCTGATCTACAAATCGCTCCCAGATTTTACCCACCGCTCACTGTTTCTTTCAAAAGCAAACACTAGGTTTGAATGTCAAAAGACTCTCTGGCCAACAGTATTCCTCGAACCCCTAGAGGGGGTTGTGTGGAGATTAAAATACTGTCAGCAGGGGTTATTTTTGGAGGTGTACGGGAGGGAAATGGCCCAGGAGCTTGCCTGTGCTTTCCCTCTCATTGCCAGTGTGTTGTGGTTTGTTTGAGTTGGCATATGGAGTGCCAGCAGCAGCCCGGGGCCTCCCTTCTCACAGTCCAGAGCCATTAGCCTATCATAACACGCTCACACTGGGCCGGACAGAAAGCCGGGCTTGCCTGCTTCCTCCAGAGACCTCCAAGATCATGCAGATCCAATCACGTGGGGGTGGCACCCATCTGTCATTTACGGCTTTGGACTAGAATGAGGGGGCATAACAGTAAAAATGTCAGGATGACATTAGCTGTCTTGATATAGGAAAGAAAAAATTAAAGCTTTTCCACAAGCTTAGATAAATATTAGTATATACGTAGAAGGTAGACTATGCTGAATCCATATCCTAATACTATACAAGCATTCTTTTAGTTTGTACAGTTATGACAGTTGCGTTTTGGCTGAATGGGATCGGGTATCCGATCACAGGCCTTGTGACCGTTTGCTGACGCAGCGCTTTTGTTAAAACCGATGGCATGGCTAGTTAAAGTCTGTAAGAGAAGATAAGAGGCAATGACAGACCCTCTGCGGCCCAGTCAGTGATCCTGGTTAATTATTCATCCATTTCCCTCACAGAATGACCTGCAGTGTGAATTCCTTTCCACGCTGCCTCAGTCCAGCAAATGATCATGTTCCTCACTATAAAATAGGATTAGTTTTTACCTGAAACAAAACTAATGCTAAAGCAAGACAACAAATGCTCCAAAGCTAAATGCTGTCCTCACCTACACGTTGTTTCAAGTGTAACTGGTGACTTGAGCTTTCAAGTTTTAAATAGGACACAAAAACACCATAAATGTATTATTAAAGTGCCCATATGATTTATATGCTATTCAGTTTCCTGATAGGGTAGTTAAGATTTTCAGTGAATAACAGCTTAATTTTTGGTCTGTTAGTTTGGTCAGCAACAGTTCCTTCATAGTCCTATCATATGCTCTTTCATTTTTCATTTTTTTATGTTGTCTGTTAATCACATGTCTGTTTTCAGAAAACTTAGAACATGGACTACTTGGTTTTATGGACTACTTTTATGGTGGTTTATATCCCTTTACCCTTGTGAAAAATAAGTAGGGCCCTATGATTTCCGCAATGCGGAAAACGTGGACGGAAACGCGGAATCCAGTCATAAAAATGGAATTTACTGAATAACGCAGAATGTCATGGAATTTGCCCAATTTGGGATGAATAAGTAAAAAAAAAGTTAAATCAAATTGTGATATAGACCAGTGTCTGTGAATATTAAGCAGCAAAAATACAATTTAAAAACAAACCTGCATGTTCTGTGTGTCTCTGTTTGAATGAATTGTGCAGACGAAATAAATAAAATAATAATAAATGAATTCTTTATATAATCAATTAATTAGTCAAACTTTATTAAAATCTAATGAAAAAAACGGAATCCAAGAAATTAATGGAAAACAGAATTTGGTAAAAACAAAACTGAATTTAACAAAAAAAAGTATTTCATAGGGTCTTAAACAATGTCATTTTTGTTTAAGTTTTAATAAGTTGCTCTTAAATTGTGTAAGTTTCATGATTTCAATTAATCAGATGTATTTTTGATTAATATATTTTAATTTAACCATTAAAACAGAGTCTAGAAAAAATAAAATGGAAAAAAAAATGAATTTGGAAAAAAAAAATAAAACATAATTTGGTAAAAAATTAAACTGATTTCATATGCCGTTACATAAGTACACTTTAAATAAGTATATGTAATACTTTATGGTAATATATTTTAAAATAATATACTTAATAATATATTTTAGTGTGAAATAAATGTAATTTCATAATTCCATTATCTTTGCAATATGATTCAGGTATGCTGTTGAATGTACAGAAAACTACTTTAATTTAATTTCTATTGAAAATTGTTGTGGATTAAATATATTTGTCAAATAACACCACAATAAAAAAAAAAAACACCACCACGATTATAATCATGTACTTTACATACATATATACATATATATGGTCACACTTTTTTTTTTAAGGTCCAGTTCAGTTTTCGATATTAACAAACCAGAATTATGGATGTAGAATATGGTCATGCAGAATAGGTGGTTTATAAGTACTAATAAACAGTCAATATGTTAATAATAGGCATGCTAATAAGTCAATAGTTCATAGTGAGAATCGTTCCCTAGACTAAACTGTTACCATGTATATATATATATATATATATATATATAGTAGTGCAAAGTACACAGACTGCAAAAATAAAGCAGTCAGCAGTTTATTAAAACTCTTATAGAGGAACTGAAAATTTTCAAGCATCTATCAAAAGCTGAGAAGAGTAAACGTAATGCTTTAGTATAAGGAACAGTTCTCACTATTAACTATAGCTGCTTATTAGCATGCCTATTCATAACTTATTGGCTATTATTAATACTTATAAAGCTTACTTATTTATTAGCATGCATATTACTAGCATATTGGCTGTTTATTAGTACTTATAAAACACATATCAATGCCTTATTCCGCACGACCATATTTTACATCCCTAATCCTACCCAATACCTAAACTTAACAACTACCTTACTAACTACTACTAAGCAGCAAATTAGTGGTTTATTGAGACAAAAGTCATAGTTAATGGTTAATAGTGAGAAATGGACCTTAAAATAAAGTGTGACTGAATAAACTGAGAAATCTTTCTAAAACAATTCTTCATAACATCAGTGGCTTTTCAAATTTAGTTTAGCGATTGAGCCTGCAATCTTGGTTTACTTTCGGTTTAAAGCAATCAAAGTTAAAACAGCAACATCAAGAACTCACTTGACAGGTTAATGAGAAGAACTTGATCAACTATTGCACGCTGGCAGGACATTTCAAGTCCCTGCCTCATCTCTAAGGGGCAATGAGTATTTCGACTTGAATGGTTCTGTCCAGCCCAGCCAGACCCTGTGAACACTGGCCCATTGTCTTACCGCGCTCCTCTTGGGGACTCACTGGTTCTACACACGGCGCGTCAGGACATGGGAGAGCGGCCTCTGGCCACAATGCTCAGCATTCAGAAAGAGACAGAGAGAGTTAAATAACCGAAGGGGACTTTACCCAAAGCCCACACATTTTACGGCTTCGGAAAAATTGGAATTTGGGACAGTGACTGTATAGTGAATTTTAAGAATGATGAGAAGGAAAAATAATATATATTATCACAGACAATGATCAAAGTCACAACAAACAGTAATGTTCATCTCTAAATGTATCAATCTAAGTTTCTTAGAATTCCGAGAGACGTGTTCTGAAATTCCAAAGTGTTTACGGCAATTTCTGGGATTGTCAAATAGAACAAAGGCCTGTGTTCTTAGCAGTACTGTCTCATGCCTGAACGCCCACTTCCCCTTTGTTCCTGTGCCGTCAACAGGCCAAAGAGAGGTCTTTACTGTATAACAGACAGCGAATAAGCCAATGTGGACAATATTGGCACAATGATGGGGAAAAATCATTAACAACATCTGCCTGACTCTCCTACATCATGTCAAAAAACACCTGCGTTTTGCTTTCCACTCCACATGAGACAGCAAAAGCTGGAAAATGCTGTACGTGACACCTACTGCAAGTCTCAGCAACATGCTAATTACGCCCAAACGCGGCAGGTTGCAATTAGAGCTGCGAGCAAAATGTAGAAGTGCTTCGGCCAACTGAATCTTTGTGCTACGCCTTACTACAGGTCTACACATAAGCAGACGTTTAACCATTCGGATACTTGTTACGTTACACAGAGCCTGTGGTATAATGATAGCATACTTTTAGTTACTGTGGTTACTCGTCGTTGCCGTCGTTCATGGAGTGGAATTATATGTGCTGCTTGAGGCCAAAACCTGGGTTTGAATTTCCATTGTGTTGCTGCATTGTTCACTGATGCAAGCTTATTTTCAACACTCTTTTACACAAGCTATGCTTATACACTTTTACCACAGCACATGGGTTTTTTGATGTAAACTTGCTCATTGGGTCACCCGGTACAGCACTACACCAATGAAACATCAGTCACAATGAAAGAGCTCAAAGATTTGTAGAAGTAGGGCCCTATGATTTCACCGTTGCAGAAAATGCAGACAGAATCACAGAATCCAGTCATAAAAATGGAATTTATTGTATAACACAGTGTCACAAAATTTACCAAATCAAAAGTAGGTCAGTACACTTAAATCAAAACATGATATGAACTACTGTCTGCCGCAAAAATACTTTTTAAATATGAATCCTGAAAGTTCTGAGCGAATGAATGGCGCAAACACACGTTTTCGTTTACTACACGCATACTGAATGAGTTTTCAGCCACTGCCGCCTCAATATATGAGTACATAAACACATAAACATAATCTCTAGAACTGCTCTGAGATTTACTTTATGCGCATATATCATATATCATATCATATACAAACAAAAACTTTGTCACAACAACCCGTCAAAATAAAAGTTTGGTTTAACTTAAAGAAACTATGACAGAAATATATCACTTAATATAATGATACTACTTCTATTACTAATAATAAAATTATTATTACAACATTATTTTTAAGAAATATTTAGCAGAAAAAAATATTTACCAGAATTTATTCACCAGTAAAAAATGTAAATACACAACATTAAAATACACAGAGTATTTCTAAAAACTAATATATATATATATATATATATATATATATATATATATATTATTTTTTATAAAATCAACTAATTGGAGATGCTTTTGATTATCAATATTTAATAAAAACATTAAAATAGAATTCAGAAAATGAATGGAAAACCGTAGTGTTCGGTCAAAATAAAACTGAATTTGATAAATAAATAAATAAAATGTATTTCATAGGGCCTTAAAAATGGCCTTGTTAACGTTAATAAATTGCTGTTAAATTGTTTAAGTTTAATCATTTCAATAATTGCAGTTTTTCTCAGTTGCTAAAACACTATAACCAATCTTTTGAACTAAAATTTCAAAACCATAATGTCATTTTTCAAAAAGCACACCCATTTCCCTGAACTATAAACACTATTCCCCTGCTTTAACACATGAGTCAGATTTGGTGAACTGTTACTGTAAAACTCAAATCCCTACATTTCTCAGTGCTTACACCGTGTGATCATTTAGAAAGCACTAGCATTCAATATTGTTCACTCAAGTCTACAAAGTTTGAGCTCAATTACCACACAGTTACCCAAGTGGAAGCAGGAGAGTCAAAATTTATCACACACCAGTCAGAACCTTCGATGGAGATAAAAGGGCCAAAGTAAGCTTACAGTTTGGTGCATTTCTCAGATCAGAAATGAAATTCTCAAAACTACTTGTTCAACCTCCACATCATCTAATCACCTGTGCACATCATAAAATGTTTCTAGGTTTTTTGAACAAGTTGCGTTTGCTTTGGTACATTCATGCAACTGATTATGCAACTGATTTGTCTGCGGTTTCCTACATTATCAGTTCCTATTGCTATGTTGCTATAGTCTTACCCCTCAAAACATCATCGTATATGTCTTTGCAGTAAATGCTAAAATTTCTACTAGACTTTTTGTAAATTTGCCATGAATTGTTCAAGTGAATATTGACTTTCACTAATGTAGAGAATACAGATCAACCAATGATAAAGCAGTTCTCTGAAATAGCTCAAAGGTACATCTCAACATCTCATGAACCTTCAATCGGAAAGCATATATAGACAGAGGACAACACAAGAGTTACAAATTCTGACAGTGCACTTTCTAATTTTTATTTATTTTTATTTTTTACATTTGTTGTGCTCATCATGTGATTTTTTTTTTCCCAAGCAACACTTATTACCAGTTTTCGTAGTATTGTTTTGAATTGCATCAGTGTGTAAAACTGTGTCTTTGAGGATTTGTGTGTCATGTCTGAGAGCAAAGTTTGTTTTTTCAGCAAGACTGAGTGGTTTTGAGTGGAGAGCTTCATTTTGACCTGAATATAGTAAGTTTGGGGAATTGAGTTAGAAGTTACAGATTTGTGTTTAGAGTTTCGCAAAAAAGAGGCATCATTTCAAGAAATGTGTTTAAGCAATTGAGAAAAACTGTAATATTTTTAATTTAACCATTAAAACTAGAAAAATTCTAGAAAAATAAAATAAGTCTAGAAAAATTAAAATGAAAAACAAACAAACAAACAAACAAACAAAATGGAATCCAGAAAGATTTAATGAAAAATAAATAAAATGGAATTTGGGTAAAAAAAAATATTTCATTGGCACCTACAAAAGCTAATTAAAATGGCATGGTTTCTTCAGAAAATTATAGTTTGGTTCATTTTTCTGAAGAAGAATGACTATATATTTAACTTTTAGGAGTATTTGACCTTCAGGGCAAAGATCAGCAAACAGATATAGACTGTAAAGCTGCTTGCCCACTGAGTCAGAAACTTCCGCATGCGTTTTTTCGTATTCATCAAAATTCATCATGCACAGAACCTCAAGGTGTCAAAACACCTCTCCAAATGCTTGCTATGGATGTGAAAATGCAGAAAATCCAACCTGATCCAATTTTTTATGATGGATAAAAGTTTCTGAGACAGTGTGTAAACATGATTAACACAACATGAGGTTGTATTTTTATTTTTTAATGTGCGAAAATTTCGGACCAAAATTATGGACTGCTGTGCGAGGGCCTTAAGTTACAAAATTTATTCAACTGCAAGGAGATCTGTTATATCACTGGCTCAAAAATTGAGTCATATACGTGTATTTGTTTGTCTGTGAAAGCCAAACTCCAGAAACTAAAGACTGAGCTTAAACTAATTTTACCTTAGTCTCTCAAATCTGCAAACACAACATCAAGACTGTCAACATAGCTATTCTCGTTGGTTAAAGTCTAACGGGACTCATCAATGTCAACAGGACTGTGACAGCCAATCAAATCAAAGAAGGTGGGCATTACTGGAATTATGGGAAGTCCAGTAATCAAATGCATTTGATTTGAAATGTGAGTATTATAGTCAAAGCTTAAATGTTTATATTTCCATAATTTTCCTATGTAATATTAAGAAGTTTACGTAAAAACGGCCTCATTTGCAATTTAAATATTTATAAACAACTTTTTATTTATACAATTTTTATTTAAATGTTAATTATTAAATAAATTTATTTAATTAATTTTAAAATTTATTTTCAAAAAATGTATTTTGGCGCATCACTAATTGCCAAAGTAGTATTCCTTTTTTATTAGCAGCACCAGAATTTTATTTAAGACTTTTCTTACAGGAATCTTTCCTATTAAGGCTTCAAAAGTTTCTTTTGGCTCTTTTATTCCTTTAAACTCACTGAACTGCTGGAATAATTTCCTGTGCAGGTACCTGAATGCGTTTCACAACCAGCTGGACAGCAGTGAGGACACAGTCGTGAAGCGATCCAAGAAAACATCTCCTGTGTCCTCTCTCTGCCCTCCAACTCATTAACTTTTATGGTACAGCAGAAGAATGTTAAAATAAGATCAATTTAATGTGTAACAGAACTTAAACTGTGGCACACGCACACAAAATTTCACACAGGCTGAGCTGGTTTCCAAAGCACACATGGCTCCTCAACCCCTGACTGCTGTGGCCCGCTAATTAAAAAGCCCTGGCAAAGCTCACAGATGAAACAAGCAGAAGCCTCCAACTAAACACAGGTCATGTTCAAGCAAAGGTTCATCTGAGTCCAAAGACCAGGTTCAAATAAATCTGGAGCTCCTGCTCCGATTTACCTTTGTGGGGGTTGTGTTTCAACATTAAAGGATTAGTTTGTTCAAAACAAAACAGTCTGTCATCATTTACTCACTCTCATGTTTCTATAAACCTGTATGGCTTCTTTCTTCCTTTCTTTCTTTCTTCCAGTATTTCATGAAAGAAAAAAAAAAAAAAGATATTTTGAAGAATGTCCAAGCTGCTCTTAGTTATGTTTATAATAAAGAGCATAAGAAGAGTTACAACATGTGTTAGAGCTACAAATCTCTGGATAAATAGAGACAATGTATATACAGTTGAGGTCAAAAGTTTTACCAAGATAAGAGGGATCATACAAAATGCATGTTATTTTTATTTTGTACTGACCTGAATAAGATATTTCACATACAATACATTTACATATAGTCCACAAGAGAAAATAATAGTTGAATTTATAAAAATGACCTTGTTCAAAAGTTCACATACGCTTGATTTTTAATAGTGTGTTGGTACCTGAATGACCGACAACTGTGTTTTTTTGTTTAGTGATAGTTGTTCATGAGTCCCTTGTTTGTCCTGAACAGTTAAACTGCCTGCTGTTCTTCAGAAAAATCTTTCAGGTCCCACAAATTCTTTGGTTTTTCAGCATTTTTTGTGTATTTGAACCCTTTCCCACAATGACTGTGTGATTTTGAGATCCATCTTTTCACACTGAGGACAAATGAGGGACTCACATACAACTATTACAGAAGGTTCAAACACTCACTTACGCTCCAGAAGGAAAAACAATGTATTAAGAGCTGGGGGTGAAAACTTTTGAACAATGAAGATGTGTACATTTTTCTTATTTTGCCTAAATATAATATTTTTTTCATTTAGTACTGCCCTTCAGAAGCTACAGAAGATGTTTCTCAGAAGACAAAATAAGTTCAATTTACCCTTACATTCAAATTCAAAAAGTTTTCACACCCCGGCTCTTAATGCACCGTGTTTCCTTCTGAAGCATCAGTGAGCATTTTAACCTTCTGTAATAGTTGCATATGAGTCCCTCAGTTGCCCTCAGTGTGAAAAGATGGATCTCAAAATCATACAGTCATTGTTGGAAAGGGTTCAAAAATGCTGAAAAACCATAGAATTTGTGGGACCTGAAGGATTTTTCTAAAGAACAGTGGGCAGTTTAACTGTTCAGGACAAACAAGGGACTCATGAACAACTATCACAAAAAAACAAAAACACAGCTGTGGATCATTCAGGTAACAACACAGTATTAAGGATTAAGTGTGTGTAAACATTTGAACACGGTCATTTTTATAAATTCTGCTATTATTTCATCTTGTGGACTATATGTACCGTCTTTTATGTGAAATATCCTATTCAGGTCAGTACTAAATGTAAAAAACAACATGCATTTGATATGATTCAGGTAAAATAATTAACATTTTGCAGATTCTGCAAGGTGAACTGATATATATATATATATATATATATATATATATATATATATATATATTAGGGATGCAACAATACAGTTAGTCCACGGTTTCAATACATACCTCGGTTTTTAGCCACGGTTTTCGGTTCGGTTCGGTTCTGATATCTTACCACTTCAGTGTGTTTTTTTTTTTGTTTGTTTGTTTTTTTTGTTTTTTTGCAACAAATTACCAAAATACTACCTTAAACCTCTGTACATTGAAAATAGCGTGGTTTAGTATATGTCTGTTTATTATTTTTAATTTTTTTTTGTGAGGTTTTATTTTTTCGATTTTTATGCAAAATAGAATGGGTTTCATTCATACTGGACGCCAGAGGGCGCCCTCGTGCAGTAAATCCACATATGAGTCAAAGAAGTAGCACTGATTACGTTCCTTTCCAGCTTCTCTAATGTGGATAAAGGCATGGCTATTGCTTTGAGTCTGTGACTGGATAAAATAATATAACGTTAAACGTTTTGAAAGATGAAATGTAAGGACAATAAACACTCGTCTACAATAATATATGGTTTATCTGTGTTCTTCAAGCCATCTCGTGTATTTTCATAAGCCATTGCTAATTGACATACATAGAATATGAGTATAGAATTTTTGGTCTTCCTCATTCTGTAATGAGAATCCACATCAGACACATAAGGAAGATATTTCAAACAATTGACTGATGTTGTGAATTAAAAACAAGTTATGTTTTTTTTTATAACTTTTGTTTTTACAACTCTTGTTGGACAACAGGTTTAAAAAGGCTTATCATTGCATGTCAATAGTATGGAAGATGCTCTGCATGTGTTGCTTTTTCAAATATAAGCGGGGAAGCGTTTCCTCATTTCAGCATGTGAAATCGCGGGCACACATACAGCAAATTTCAAGAGAAATAAAACAAGGAAGTTATTTAAATGCAAAACCGAAAAACCACAATTCACAAGCGCGTATTGAACCGCGGAGGTCGTAACGAATGGTTCAATATTATATTGAGAATTGCGACAACATCCCTAATATATATATATATATATATATATATATATATATATATATATCAGTTGAATGAATGATTCAACGCTCCAAAACTGCTCACACTTTAGTTTGGGGACCAATTCTCACTATTAACTAACTATTAACTTTTTTTTTTTTTTTCTCAATTAACTCCTAATTTCCTGCTTAATAGTTAGTAAGGTACTTGTTAAGTGTAGGTATGGGGTAGGATCTAAAATATGGTCATGCAGAGAAAGCTAGTAATATGTGCTTTATAAGTACTAATAAATAGCCAATATGCTAGTAATATGCATGCTAATAAATAACTAGTTAATAGTGAGAATTGATCCCTAAACTAAAGTGTTACCAACATAAAAGATGCTTATTATGTTTGCGTGAACTATTCCTCTTAGGCAGAAAAATGACAATGTAAAGGACATCTACACGTGACACCCACTTGAGCCTGACAGACATGACAAGATTGGTAGCTCAATTTGTAGCGTGGAGAGATTGTGACATAAGCTATGAATTCATGAAGGATGTTTTGGCCAAAGAGGCCACTGAACTGAACAGGAAGTCTTAACCAGTGAGAATGCATCAAAATGGTCCTTCTTTATGAGCGTTCCTGAAACACAGCCCATTAGCTAAAGGCCTCATACTTCACATTATACAAGAAGAAAAAACATCTTATCCCTGAGCAGACGGCCTAAAACCACAAACAAGACAATAAATTGCCTCCACTCCAAAAATTTACGCCTTTTGACACTTCAAAGAAGCTGTGAGCGGAACGAAGGCCATCAGTTTATTTCTTTTCGCTACACAATTAGAAAAAATAACTGTCAGCTGAATTTTGCATCCCAGCTTAACCTTCAGGAATGCTGCTGGTTCCTGGTTCAGTACAAGTTAAGCTCTATCAATAGCACACTGACAGCTGAAATGATTTTGTCATGCCATAATGTTGAGTACAACAATATGATTCTGTCAACAGAACTTAACTTGTATTGAACCCGGAACATTCCTATGAATGAAGCAAGTGAACGGTGCTTCCTGTTTCCTGCCTGGAAAAGGGATGTTGAAAACTGTGGGGCTGTACACCTTTTTCCAGATGCACGCACACTACTGCGTGATGGTCAAAAATGAACCCAACAAGGCGATGATGATGATTCCCTCCATTTTTTTTTAACCCTTTTTTTAAATTGTCTGTTATAATAAACATAAAACCAACACAAGCACATAACATTTGAATTATTTTAAATACATTTATTTTATTTTATTTTTTTCCCTGAGGATGCATAATGTTAAAATGTAAAAAAATAAATAAATATACTTATTACAATTAAAAACATATAATTTTATGCTGTGCACAAGGATGGATAAATAAATGGTCAATATTAAAATTTGATGCTACTTTTTTCTGAGCAAATTAAAAATAAAACACTAAAATTTTACACACTACTGAATGATGGTCAGAAATGAACCCAACAAGGTGATGATGATGATGATTCCCTCCTTTTTTAACCTTTTTTTTTTTAACTGTCTTTTATAATAAACATAAAACCAACCAACCAACCAACATAACATTTAAATTGTTTTACAATACTTATTACAATTAAAAATATATATTTTTATGCTGTGCACAAGGATTGATATATTTATTTTATTTTATATGGATGGTCAATTTTAAAATTGTATGCTACTTTTTTCTAAGCAAATTAAAAACAAAACACTAAAATCAGTCATTTTAAATGCCACAAGTGAATTTATGTGTAAAGTTTAAAAAATGTATATTCATTTTGACATATGCAAAAGATTACATTTAACGGTGTCACTAATTTGTTAGGGTTTTTAAGAGTGTTGAATTATGACAAATATGATCTGCATGTAAAAATAGAGGAAATGAGCTTGTATTTATAATTAACTGTCTAACATTGGCCACAGCCAATAAGGAACTAATATATACAGTAATATTTCTGAAGAAAATACGAGTGATGCTTGTTCGTGCAAAAATATATATTTTTAGCTAGCTGTGCCTCCTTAGTTTTATGCCTCCAAGTGTAACAGATTATCAAAAACTGAAAAAAAGAAAGAAAGAAAGAAAGAAAGAAAGCAAAATGAACACTGCATTTCATGCCAACTTTCAGTCAGGCCGCTAAGGAATTTGATAAGGAGCATCAAAACACTCCTCAGAATTTCAAGACGATGCTATGAAAAAGTTGAAAACGTAAGCTTACGGGTTTGTTCAAATTTCTAAACCTAAGTATGAGCTACGGTAATAGTCAAACCTATCCAGAAGGCAAATTCATTTCAAAGGAACATGCCAACCGTACATTATTAATGCATGAGGAGGCAACACCATCACTTACAGTACAGTAAGTAATAGAGAGTCTTGTTTGATTGTAATCCTCTGTGTAAGAGCACACTTAATGCAGTTATAATCTCATAGTACATCTGAGTTTCTTTATTAAAGAGGATATGTAATCCTACTAACGATAATCCTGCTTCACTCATGCTCAACGCGACAGACTGAAGTCTTAAAGAGAGCTCACATCAGCTATCGTAGTTTGCCTCCGGACACGGAGGGCTGAGATTATAGAGCGACAATAATTATCAAGCGGAGGCTGCCCTAATTTCCCTTCCAACCCACTCCTCATGGAGCACAAACCAAACTAAAACACACACGCTGTTTCTTTGTTGTCCTCTCATGCGTGAAGCTGTGGATGTGCCCTGATCCCTGTAGGGAAGCGCTACTGAATATATCTTCTCTCCATTCACAGCTGTGCGGTGTGAAAACAGCCTTATCCTTTGGGAGGTAACATGTTCTCTTTCCATTTATACCCTGTGAAACTGCAGTGTGTGAAACAATGACTCAATCCTTTAAAAGGTTTTTTTTTTTGGAGAGCAATCTACCCAAACTAAGCTTTCGTGACATGCCATTTTTTGAAAAGTGTGTGTAGGGTTTATACGGTGCTGGGAAGAACTTACAAATCGTAGTCTGTAGGGCCCTATGATTTCTGCAATGCGGAAAACATGGACAGAATCACAGAATCCAGTCATAAAAATGGAATTTACTGTATAACAGGGAATGTCATGGAATTTGCCAAATTTCAGAAGAATAAATCAAAAGTAGGTCAGTACACTTAAAATGCGATATAGTGTCTGTGAATATTAAGGGGCAAAAAGACTATTTAAATATGAATCCTGCATGTTCTGAGTGTCTCTGAATGAATGGTGCAGACCCGCAATTTAGGTAACTACACGCATACTGAAGCATGTGTGACGCTTGCAATGTTTTCAGCCTCTGTCGCCTTAATATACAGACTACGTGAACACCTAAACATAATCTCTAGAAATGCTCTGAGAGTCATTCATAAGAATTTCTTTTGAGAAAAAAAAACTATTGTCATATCATATACAAACAGAAACTTAAAGGTCTACACACCAATCCGTCAAAATAAAAGTTTGCTTTAACTTGAGGAAACTGTGACAGAAATATATTACTTAATGTAATGATACTTTCACTAATAATAAAGTTATTATTTAAACTTAATTTTTTTAAGGAATATTACCAGAATTTAATTACCAGAAAAATTAAATACACAACATAGTATTTCTGAGAAAAAAAAAAACAAAAAAAAAAAAAACTACTTTTTATAAAATCAATTAATTAGAGATGATTTGACAATTAATATGGAATCCAGAAAATTAATGAAAAACACAGGATTTGGTAAAAATAAAACTGATTTTGAGAAAAAAGGATAAAATAGATTTATTAAGATCTTAACAATGTATTTTTTGTTAAAAGTTTAATAAATTGCTGTTAAAATGTGTAAATTTAATGTTTTTAATTAAGTAAACTTACTTTTTGATTTTTTTGTTTTTGTTTTGTTTTTATTATTACTATTATTATTATTATTTAACCATTAAAACAGAATCTAAAAAAAATAAATAAAAAAAAAACAGATCAAACTTAATCCAGAAAAATTAAAATGGAAAAAAAAAATTGGAGGAAAGAAAAAATGAAATGAATGAATGAATGAATTTATTTATTTATTTATTTTAAAAAATGGAATTTAGGAAAAATAAAACTGATTTCGTAGGACACAAAATTTGTTACTGATAATAAACTACATGATGAAAATCAAGCAGTCAGTAATGTAATCTAGATTACTTATTTTAGGTAATGTATTCTGACTACATTTGGATTATTTTTAGATTACTTTTGACCTAACTTGTTAACAGAATTAAACAGGGTTATTCATATAAAAGTAAATAATAATAAAAAAGAAAATATATGACCTGAAAATATATGTTTAGTAATGTGTATAATTGACTAAGGGATGCTTTTGTCCCCAAATTCAGATGCATGATTGCAAATTCATTTACATGACATTTATATGGCCATTATATTGGGAATACTCACTGTATTCAATATGATTTTTTTGAAGCAGATTTTTTTTTTTTGAACGTAAATGTTAAGAGACGAAGAATTGCGAAGAAGAAAGAATTAGGGAGGATAACAAAACTGAATAATTTACTGCCATTGTGTAAATAATTTGTAATTATGTAATCCATAAAAAGTAACAACAATGTAATATAATCTAATTACTAAATGTTTGTAACCTGATTATGTAATCCAGATTACATGTCATCAGTTACTACCCAGCACTGTATATATAGGGTTACTGTAATATAATTTAGGGAAAGCGCATGAGATTGCTGCGATTTTATACAAATAAGATCTTAACTGGCACTTCTTTTACACAATTTCTACTTAAAATTCCCTAAAAGTGATCTAATACAAAACGTACATTGTTTCCCTTTCTGTTAATTGATCAATCATTCAATCAAGCAATCAATGAATCAAGCATTGGTATTAGATAATGCAATGGTGTAAAAAATAATCAATTTATATTGATCTGTTGCTAAAGCAAATCATAAAGTAAATATAATAAAATTATGCATATTTTTGACCATCCAAAACAGAAAGCCAGCATACTGTTGCTATAGTAACCTCTTCGGACCAATGTGACTTCTGTTCACAAGCATCTATTAGGTTAAAATCTGTTTGGACTTGTACTGTGACTTGTGTGTTTTCTGAAACATTATGTGAACATTGTCGAAATGTTCATAAGGAATTACAACGGAATTAAAATCATAATTTGTACCCCACTAGCAATCTATATTCACCATTAGTGTTGCACGATATATCGGTACTTAAAAAGTAGCGCGATGCCCTGCTTTTGAAAACGATACGATTCCGCATTTTACTAGTACCGGAACTTTAAGAATGCATTTTAATAAGAGCTGTATTTCTGTGTGTCTGTGTTAGTGAATGGCACAGATGCGCAGTTTCGTTTACTACACACATACACGTGACGTTCACTGTGTTTTCAGCCTCTGCCACCTCAATATATGAGTACATGAACATAATCTCTAGAACTGCTCTGAGAGTCACTTCTTGAGCATTTTACCATTTCTTTTGTGGAAAACTACCTCATATAATATACAAACAGAAACCTAAAGGTCTTCACAGCAACCCGTCAAAATAAAAGTTCGGTTTAACTTGACAGTCAGAAATATATTACTTAATGTAAAGATAGTAGCACTACTACTACTAATAAAAATATTATTAAAACAATGTTTAAGGAATATTTACCAGAAAATTGTAAATACACAACACAGTATTTCTGAAAAAAAGAGAGAAATAAATAGCCTATAATAAATTAATATTTTTTTAATCAAATCGAATTATTCTTTATAAATTCATTAGACATGCTTTTGATTATTAAAATGGAATGAAATGATTCAAATAGAATCCAGAATATTAGTGGAAAACAGAGATTCACAAACAAAATGTAATTTGAGAAAAATAACAAAACGTTTTTCATGGGGCCTTAAAAACATGCAATTTTTGTTAAACTTGTACTAAAATGCTGTTAAATTCAGCAAGTTTTATGATTTCAATTAATTAGACCATTAAAATGTAACCATTAAAATAGTCTAGAAAAATTAAAATAATAAAACAGATTTCATAGGGCCCTCTTTATTTCATTTGTTTCTTTGTTTTATTGTAGTTGTCCTTTAGTTTGTTACTTGCATCTAGGTTATAATTATTAATGACAAAAATATATAATTTATTGTGAAATAAAATTACTATATCGTGAAATAAGATTTGGCTTTATCCTCTAAGCTAACTTACCAATATAGCAAAGGTCTCTACATACCTGTAGGCTCAGTAGTTGTTCACCATAATCCTGTGTTGTGGCACTGGCATGCGATTATTATTGTTTTATTTATTTATTTATTTTTTAAAAGGGGTGAAAGGGTTTGTTTTAACAGATAAAATAACTATGATATCCTTTTGGATCATCTGTTATTAAATTATTTTTCATTGTATTGGTTTAGTAGTAGTATCGTGATATTTTAGTCGGGTATTGTATCGAAGTCAAAATTTTGGTATCGTGACAACACTATTCACCATGAACCACGTCATGTTAGGCACTCCAACAAACATAAAAATGGCTGATGTTTGTGAATTCATCACAGCTTCAAAACCTACTGCAGCTCTGGGCTCATCGATCAAGCGCAGCTGACAGCGGTGACGCAGTGATACGAGCAGCTATTCACGCTGACCTACAGAGTTCAGAGGTGACCAGGCCGCTCAGGACAGATGAAGAAAAAAAGGAAATCACAAATGAGTCATTGGTGGAATGAAGTAAGACAAACTCGTACACACGTTCACTTAAGAAAAAAAAGAGGAAGGGTGGACCGGAAATTCAGACATTGTGATGTCATTTGATTGCCCTTTGGATGTAGCAGCAAAAAATCTAGTGAATATACTCCAATTCAAAATTTTACAAGCCATAGTCATTCAGTAGAAATGTGACTGCAGTGACATTGCTACACATTAACTTTAATATACATGTTAAAAAAAAGCTTCATAATTTGATTAAAATCCCATAAACTTGCACTGAACCTGAGCCATATTTACAGACCAGAATATTCTAGTGACTTTGTGCAACCACCCAGAGCACCTTCACAACTGCACAACGAGGCCCAAGCACCCACTCATGCACAACGTTTTTCCCACACACAACACACCCCAAGTAAATGATAACATGCAAACTTGACAAGTAACAATACCAATTAACAAATTAATGACACCCTATACCATTTTTAAAAAAATGTCATGCTTTCCCCTATGAAACAGTCCTTCCTTGTGCCATTATTTGGGTGTTGCCAAACATGAGTCACTTAGAACATTTACTTATTTCCTCTTATGAACCTCCTCAACTCATCATCTGTCTTTTTATGTCAATTAGGATATCAAAAAGAAATCTCTGCGAAATACAAGAGCTGTAATCACTGTAGGAGTATTAGAGATGATTTCAAGTCTGTGGGAAGAAGCTGTATGTTGACAGAAAATAAGTTAATATAGTTAGTGTTTATGAAGCAGGTCATGATAGGTCACGCATCACATAAGCCATTGAGTGAACCAGTTATTTGTCCAAAAAAACAGCAATGGATAAACAGGAATGGTTTTCCAACAGATCACACTGTATAAATCTGTACAAAAAAGCAACTGCATTTCTCGCAAGATCAGGTTTTCTGACACATGCAAATATATCTTTTCAAGACCTGAAAGCAAACATACTTCTCTTTTCTCATCTTTAATCATGACTTGCCTAGACAAATGTTGCTAAAGCTCATGATTCCACTATTGTAAACCACATAAAAGATAAGGCTTTTTCCAGTTATACAACTTAAAATCATAAACACATCGGAATTTAAAGCTGTCCAACTTATTGACGTACTGTATTCAGTACCTTACGAACATGTCTCTAGGTTGAACTCAAACCGGCTGTATGTTCTAGTAAGCTCTCGTTCTGCTGGGGTCAGTATGTTTGTTTTGAAAGGTAATGGGGAGTGGAGTGGAAATTTCAGGCGGGGTGTGTGACCGTGGGTCACTGCGGGAGATCAATGTGACAGTATGATGCACTTGAAATGTTAGCTGAACCTGGTTGTAATTAATGTGAGGAAGTATTCCTGTAGTTATCCTGCTAGAACACCTGTGTGAACCTGAAGGGAAATGACTTCCTACGTCCACTAAAATAACCTTGCTGCTTTACAGCAATTGCAAAACAGCTCTGTTTGAGAACATTTCGTTTGCTATTTTGCAATACAATGATATTCATACATTTTCAAGTGTGATTTAAGAATCTGAATACTTTTGGGGCCACTAGATGTAAACTACTTCAATTTATAACAGGCTTAAAAGTGACAGATTATTCAAAGGGAATGTTTCCTTTTCCAAACACACTTGAAAGTAGCTTGACAAATCTTAAGCTCTCTACTCTGTCTTGTTGTTAAGTAACACTCACTGACACTTTAAGCACTATAGGCTATATTAATCAGAAGCTTTGTTTATTAATATGTAACAGTTTGTTTATTACACAAGAGAAGGAAACAAAGTACATGCCCGCACATTCGTAAGCAAAGCAGACGTGTCTTACTTTTCAGGGCTTGAATTAAAGCTTTTCCATCCTTAATCAGCTCCTTGATGAACTTATTGGTCTTCTCTAATTCCAGTTCATGAGACTTCAGCCTCTCTCGGAATTGCGGGCTGTCCAAATAGCAGTCGCTGAACTCTAACGCAGGCAATCCCATACTTACTCCAGCTCCACAGCCCCTGGACAACAGTGTAATGCAATGTAGATGCAAGTCAGATGCAACTTTGGCTAATAATAAAAAGAGCAGAAGTTGAAACTACATAGCTGTAGTCGGAAACGGATGCTTTCTAACAAAAAGAAATCACAAGTGCATCTTGTCTACAACGCCACTGCGCCAAAAAAAAAAAAAAAAAAAAAAAAAAGAAATACTTTGCAGCGATCTGTCAATCAAGGGAATCCACAGAAGACCCGTGCGCTTCTCATGACGACGTCATAATGTTCCGCTGCAGGGTGATGATAAAACAAAACGCGGTAATTGCGGACTCCTGCTTGGGCGTTTTTAAACGCGTCTGTACCAACCTACCATGAAGCGGATAATCCTGTGATTGTCATGCCGTTCGACCAATAGCGTCGCGGGATTTCGAAGCGGGCCGCGAACGCGATACGCACGCTTTGTGTGCGACAGGATAAGAAGGTGATTGGTTAGCTGCTCAAGAGCGATGATGTCACAACAATGCGGGATTTCATGTCAATTCAGTTCATACATTTATATTTGATGTGCTGTTTTATACAGAAAACGTAAATCTGAACTGTAAATGTTATACAATTGCCTATTGTGTTAGAAAAATCCATATACATAAGAAAAAGTAGGCTCAATGTAGACCAAATTTTTCTCATTTTATTAAAGACTTTACATTATATGTATATATTGGAATAATCAAAAAACAAACAAAACAAAAAAAAGCACTGAATACATGTTTTCATTTAAATGACATGACTTTTATGTCATTTTCCTTCTTTTTTTTTTCTTTTCTTTTCTTGCAACTATTGTAATTTGACATGAATATGTAATACCTCTCATTCTCATGGCATCTCATGGAATAATAAAGCATTATTTACAAAAAAAAAAAAGTTCAGTTCATACATTTCTCCCAGTGTATCAATCCTGACTTTAAAGATCTATCAAAACTGTAACAACCTGCATTTCTTATCTTAAAGAGTGATTTCTAACAGATTTAAGCTATAAAATGTTTCTATCTATCTATCTATCTATCTATCTATCTATCTATCTATCTATCTATCAGATCTATCAAAACTGCACCATAAATTAAAATATAGGAGCACAAATGAAAAATGCCCATAGTATTTTTTTTTTTTTTTTTCCAGAGTATAACAACTAACCCTAGTTATGAGTTTATGACTTTGCAGAAGCAATTTAGGTAACCATAAAGGTTAAAAGAAAAAAAGTAAATACATGGGTTATTTATTTTGCAAGCATCCAAAATTCCTTGCTCCTACTTTGCTCCAGGGTTTGTTCCACTTTTGCTGCAAATGTATTTCAGTCAGAGTCTTGTTCAAACCTGTCAGTATCTCTTAAAGCCATTTTAAGCAATGCTAAAAATGAAAGAGAAAAAAAGATATTTATAACTGCTGAAACAAGAACAAATGGCATATTGCCATTCCTGTTGAGGAAGTACACTTTCATGTTGCTATAGTTGCAGAGAAACTGAACAATAGAATTGCATTAATAATTAAATACAGAAACTGCACAAAACGGGCAGTACGTCAAAGATATGATAAAAGTCAACATAGATTTTTCATGCAACTGGACAAGGCATTCATGAGATTTGTTGTGCTGTGGGTCCTTTTTGCAATTGACATCCCCATAATGCTTAACAGTGAAGAGAATATATTGGTTAAGAGAGAAACGCGTTGAATCTTGTGTTGTACAGTTTCTACTCCCAAATGCCCATGGCTAATAAATTCTCAAGCTTCCACAGTATTGTATCACTCATTCACGCATCACATAAACACCTGCCTCCCTTAGGTGTGAGAAGCTCAGTGTCATAAGAACTGACTCATATCGTTTTCACACCAGCTGGTCTTTCTGCTCATGAATTGGTCCAGCACAACAATCTGCATCTCTGATGTGGAGTATACTGCCACCATGTGTTCGCAAAGAGACATGAATTATATGAATTAATGAATGAAGAAGTATAAAGCCATCATGAAAATACAAACATTTAAATTTAAATGTATGGTGCATTTTTATCAGTTTTGGTGACATTTCAGTCTCATTTAGTCTTCATTTAGTCTCTTATGTGCATCAAAGTTCCATTTATTTGATCAAAAATACAGAAAAAGGTAATATTATGAAACATTTGTGCATTTTAAAATAACAGTTTTCTATTTTAATATACTTTAAAATATGATTTATTTCTGTGATGCAAAGCTGAACTTCCACCAGCCATTACTTCAGTGTATGAAGAAGATTGTGTCTAACCGCACACTGATCAACTCTAGACTAGAAAAGTCTACAAAACATCTTTTTTATTTTATAAATTGCATTGTTCAAAAAGTGTCCAGTTTTCAGTGTCACATGATCCTTCAGAAATCATATGCTAATTTATGATGAATAAAAAGTTCAAAAGAACAGCATTTATTCAAAATAGAAATCTTTTCTAACAATATAAGTCGTTACTATCACTTTTTATCAATTTAACATCTTTGCTGAATGAAAGTATTAATTTCTTTCAAAAAAGAAAGAAAAAAATTTACTGACACCACTTTGAACAGCAGTGTATATTGTTACAAAAGATTTCTATTTTAAATGAACCCTGTTCTTTTTAACATTTTATTCAACAAAGATTCATGAAAAAAAAAAAAAAATAATAATAAGCAGCACAACATTGTTTCCATTATTGATAATAAATCAGCATATTAGAATGATTTCTGAAGGATCATATGACACTGAAGACTGGAGTAATGATGTATTGCAGCATTGCATCACAGGAATACATTCTATTTTAAATGATATTAAAATAGAAAACCACTATTTTAAATTGCAATAATACTTCACAATATTACTGTTTTTTTTTTCTATATTTTTAATCAAATAAACACAACCTTGATGAGCAGAAACAATTTAAACATATATATATATATATATATATATATATATATATATATATATATATATATATATGAAGAGTTCAGATGCACAACCAGCTAAATCCATCTGACGTCTTTCTTTAAAAAATGCATTTTTATTAGGCTCAGATGTATAGCTTTCTATGTAAGTTCTGGTACTTCTGATTGGGCTGAGGCTGGTATTTTAGCAAGTTTGAAGAAAAAGTATTTGATGGACGTATAATATGTGTTGAGAGCATTCACTCAGTATCATTATCTCATTTTTGACCAAGGTGGCTTTTAGCTGGTTTTGGATCTGAACTCTTCATATATATATATATATTACAATTAATCGCATACAAAATAAAAATTGAGTTTGCCTAATATGTGTGTGTACTGTGTGTAATTATTATTATGTATAAATAAATACAGGCACATTCATGTATATATTTAAGAAATATTTACAAGTATATGTACTTATTATAATTTTTTATAGAATATATATTTTATAACATACTTATCTTAAATATTTAAATATATACATTAATTTGTGTGTATTTATATATACATAATAATTATACACAGTACACACACATATATTAGGCAAACTATATATATATACTGTGTTCAGCTCCTAAAGTAACAGTTTGCTATGACAGTGTCTATACAATGTTGAGTTGATAGTGACTAGTTTTTTTTTTTTTTAAATGATTTTATTCAGCAAGCATGAAATTAGTAAAAAATTTCAAATGAACAACACAAAACTAATACTGTTTTCAAAATTAATAATAAAATGGTACTTCAGCACCAAATTATCTTTTTAGAATGATTTGTGAAGGTTCAGCTTTGCCATCACATGAATAAAAATAAAATATATTAAAATAGTTCTTTAAAATAGTTTTTTTTTAATATTTCACAATATTATTTTTATTATTATTATTTAATATTTTATTGTGAAAATTGTATTGTATTTTCACAATATTACTCTATTTTCACAGTATTACTGATATTGCATATGGTTTGCCACTGAAGGAACAAATAGCTGTCCTTCCTGTCTCCCTGAAGCATAGTCGTATGCATTTTATATCACATACATTGCAGTTTATTAACATATGCAGTCCTCATGCCTCCTGCAGCAGCAGGACTATGGCATGTCCACACAGGAGTGCAGAAACCCTGCACATCTTTCTTCTGGTGTTTTTCAGTCAGTAGAAAGTTCTCTTTACTGTCCTAAGTCATTGGAACTGTGACATTAATTATTTGTGCCTGTGAACTGTTAGCATCTTAAGGACTGTTCCACTGATGCAAGTGCAGTAATTGTTTATGTCTCATAGAACAAGCATGAAAAACATTATTTGAACCCTTTCCAATAAACATCTGTGAAGCTTATTTAGATTATAGAAGGGTTATCTTAAAATACAGTATACAAAAAAAAAAAAGGATGTATAAATTCAAAATATGTGGAAACTGTTGTCATTCGTCTGTATGTTTAGTAATTACACATGTATACTTTTAATGTATGTCAAAGGTTCAGTGAAACTGTGTAACAAATAGAGATGATACACAGACCTAAACATAGCATGTCCTGAAATTAACTCGTTACATACTTCACTGTCTGGGAAAGATGAGGTCACTCCGCATCTAGCGGAGTTACAGGAACCAACCAAATGTCTCAGTGAAAAGACATGGTGAAGAGTTCAGGTCAGATGATGACCAGATGATGTTACACAAGCAGGTTTTACGAGCATATCGTAGACCCACGTCACACACGTTTGTACGCATTGGACAGACAACAAAAGCTGACGTTTTTTGCCATGGAAAGTATCCAGTAACATCAGTCATCCATCAAAATGACAAGAAGACACCTGCTCATAGACTGTGAGCCACAACCGAATGCAAATGAAGAACCTCGGTATCCAGAAATAAAAAAATCGAAAGGGACAAACTTTGTTCTAGAGCTACCATTCCTCTTTGCAGCTCCTAAACAAAGTCACAGGTAAGTCTAAACCGTTGCTGACCTACCCAGTTCATTAGCACTTAGTTGAGGGCTGTCATTCACAGTGCTTTGCTCAGTTTTCTCGACAACCTGTCTGGCACTAAGGCTCTATTTTCAATAAATACAATGTATCCGTGCAGCAGCTGCTCGGAAAATTCCTTTACTGTTTGTTCTCTCTTGCTTTCCGAACACGTCTCTGATAGCTTTCCAAACCACTTCAGATGTGCTGTCTGGCTGAGGCCTTTTGATGTAAATGGAAACAAAAACAGTAAAGACTACCTTTCTGGCGTTAAGCAGAGTTCTTCAACAGCTTTAGACTCATAAATACAAATGATGTTTGTTCATTTTCATTAGGTGAATCTTGTGCATGTGTACTGACAGTCCTGCCTTTTATTTGTATTTAGCCTTTCCTGTGCAATATATATAACCCAAAGAACAAAACAATAGAATTTCTTCCCAAAATCAATATTACAATACTTCTTATGGACCAAAATTGTAAGGACTGTAATTATGTTTCAAAATAGCAAAACCTTTTTGGCTGTTTATAATAAGACCGTGTGAAGGAGGTTGCATGACACATACCCGTTATAAGTGGTAGTTGAGCTCGGAAGACGGATCCATTTCAGTCACAGGGGTGTTCTTGCGTGCAGCGCGTCTCAGAGCAACACTTCTACGCCATGACCGAGCGGGATATCACCGCTTTCACACTACTACCGACGATCACCGAGCAGAAAGATCCAAAACATAACTCTCTGCAAAAACTTTACTGCAGGAATGGAGGATACCATCTCCGGATCCAACCCAACGGGACTGTGGACGCGAGTCGACAAGACAACGACGTTTACAGTACGTATGCAGTATACAGATTTTATTATTATTACTATTTGTTTTTTCATTTATTCATTTTTTTCCAAGCATATTTGATATAAATAAGACGTAAAGTATGTTCTAACATAGAATAAAATGTGAAAAGGGTAGCTAAAATATCTATGAAATAACGATATACTACTTGGTATAGCCTACTACTTCCACTACTACTACGACTACTACTACTAATACACACTGTATGTAAAAATGTAATTATTTGTAATGTAAAAAGAACCTGTTACATTATAATAAATGTTTTATTGTATGACAGCTCTTTTAAAGGTAAAAGCAGTCAAAGCAGGATTAGTGGCCATTAGGGGTCATGCGACTGGACTGTACCTGGCAATGGACAAATATGGAAAACTTTATGGCACTGTAAGCTTTTTTTTTTTTTTTTTTTTTTTTTTTAACCTAGGTGTACATTTAATGTATTATATTGAATATTTTATATTCGCCTCTGAATAACATAATTTCATAATAACCTCTGATCTCTGTTTTGTGTGTCAGGTCATGTTGAACGATGAGTGTTACTTCATTGAGAAGATAGAGGAGAACCACTACAACACATACCGCTCACAGAGATATCAGGAGAATGGAGATTGGTACGTGGGGATCAAGAAGAATGGGTGGGCAAAAAACGGCTCTAAAACACACAAGGGCCAAAATGCAATCTACTTCCTGCCAATTCCAGTGGATGGCAGCATACAGTAACTTGTGGGCCGATCAGAGGCCCTCAAAACAACCCAGGCACTATAAAAAAAATCTGTAAATTTCCAAGTAAATGCGAAGACAATGCTTAGTTAGTGGTATATTTAGATATATAAAAAAGAAAAAAATATATTTATTTTTATATTTTTTTGTCTTTTGTTATTACATGTGAATGTAAAGAAAGATTTTTTAAAAAACAAATTGTATTGTTTTTTAAAAAAATACAAGTATTTTGATATTATTGGAGCCTTTAAAAAAATATATAAAAAAAAAAAAAAAACAGTATCGGATCCCTTTCCTATGTAAATATTCTGAATATAGAGGCTACTGTATAACTACACATATACTGTATATTTAGGCTATACATAAGGATTGAAATATATCTCAAGTAGCCTAGCTTCACTGTGAAAATACTGTGAAAAGTACTTTCAGTAGTGCAACAATAAATCATTTGCTGTGAAATCACATATTTCAAATTCTTAAAAGACTTAAAATACAAAGACATTTCAGTGCAAAAAGCAAATGTTCAGTTATGTAATCCAACTGTGTATAAATTACCTTGTATGTGTAATTATTTTAAGTGAATTAATTTTTACCTCAGACCTGTCGATGCCTCCTTTTGGGGAGTGTTTGGTATGTGTACCAAAGTTATATTATAATAACAGCGCAGTTTTTGGAATTCTGCTAAGTATTTCTGCTTTGTGCATCCCACCTTACTGTGGTTTTGGATTGTTTCCACAAGCAATTAGAATGTGTATTTAGCAGAAGTAGGAGAGTACAAAACAAACCAAGGGAAACAAAATAACTTTTCTTTGGTCTGGGGTAATGTTGAACATCATATTGATTTTAACTAAACAAATCTACCTAATGAGCTCTTTCAGACTGATTAAACCTCCTGTATTTTTATATGATTATCAGTCATGCTAGCATGGTATGAGACAGTGCTATTTTGGCATTATTTATATAGTATTATGGTATGTATAAATATTTTGAATAATGTTTTAATAAATTTGTATTAATTTTGCTGTGTGCTATGTGAAATTTTGATTAGTTTTTTTTCCCCCTAATATTTCTATTTAACTTTAATTGTATTTTTAGTATAGTATTTCAACTGAAACTTATTTTATTTCAGTGTCTAATTTCTAACATTTGTGAATTTCATTTCATTTTGAAAAATGTTACCTATATTTCATCTTAATTAAATAATTGACATTAAATAATTTTATTTATTTATTTATATTTTTATTTTATTTTATTTTATTTTATTATTTTTTATGTGACTGCTGGCCAAATATCCTTAAAAGTATTTTTAAGTAATTTATGTAGAACTTTTATTTTATTTTATTTTATTTTATTGTAAAGGAGCATTTTGCATCGATTAAAAAAGAAAAGTTTAATACAACAGAAAAAAGTCACTATTACTTTTGTTTTAATTTTGCATCATACTGTGCTGTGCTTTGCTTTTTAAAGTTCTTGGAGTTATGTTTTTGGCCTAACATCTTATAAACCAGAAAAAAGCAACCACTCACAACACCATTGCAACCTAAATGCAACGCCCAACCAACCACAAGTATCATGGTGGTCAGATTTGTATGGGCAAAACCTACTCATTTGCTTCCTAGAAAATCAAGTTACAATCTAATGTTTTATCAGGACATATTATTTGGAGCATAACACAGATTGTACATTCCCCAGCAGATGGCGGTAATGTATCTAACGAACCACTTTTCAGTTGACTTGGACAGAAAATGGCAGTCCTCCACACATTTCTGAGCAACCTCAGAATATATTACTGAAACTTTCTTGTTAGAGTTTCAGTGTAAATTATTTCCAGGTTGCTGACTGATATCTAGCATAGACTAAAATGCATATAATGGGCTGTCTTGCTTATGTAAAGGTACTAAACTTTATGGAGCGACAGCTGAAGCAAATGGCCAATTGCAGCAGTAATGGTAGGAAATGAGACCCCCTTCTGTAAACAGTTAAAAGTTAAAGAATTAAACGAGAAAGTCCAAGAACTGTTTTAATATGAGAGGTTTAAATGACAAACACATACACATTATCAAACAAACAGATGTACGATTGCATATCCACCCACACAAGCACAGGGGAGAGCTCTCTCTCTCTCTCATACACACACACACACACACACATACACACACACAGCCCTGCACCCTGGCCTCCAGCCTTTGGGGCCACGGTTGGAGCAGGAAGGGAGCCATTCACTGTAAACTGAACAAGCAACAGCTTCCTCTGGGACTCCCCCAGCGCAACTGCAGCCAAGATACCAGCATTATAAAGCACTTTGACAGACCCCTGTCAAAGCGGAAGACAAATCCTCCAAAAATTGTACAAACACTCCTTCATTACCTCGTGTACACACACACACACACACACACCCCTGCAACGTTCCTCTGGTGGAGTCTTCGAGCTCTCATCTAGAAGCGGAGCGTGTTGTTGACATTTGCATGAATGCATGTGTGTGCGCCCTTACTTTTCTACCTCGCTGTTGTTCTGTCTCCGTCCATCCAGGACGGAAAGAGGGGATGCATGCCGGTCAGCTGATTCCACTGTAATTAAAGACTGCTTTCCATCTGCTGAAGCACTTTGCAACGTCCCGAGCGGCTGCAAAAGCTATGAGGCTGAAGGGGGGAGGATATGAAGAGGATGGAGGAAGAAAGAAGAGGGGGGGGCGTTGGGGTGGAATGGAGAATTCCTTACGGTGTGCCTCGCATGCTTGCGGTAGGGCCTCGGAGAACGGCTTATTAGGATCCAGGCCTTCTAGTTCTCAAAATTGCAGATCTGGGCTGTGTGGACACTTTCTCCAGGAATCGCTCTTTAAGCGCATAACGCTATTGCAGGGCTGTCGTTTGGAGGACGATCGGGGAACATTGTCCCAGGCCTACAAAGTTTGTCTGTGCTGATAGTGTATTTTTGTAGAAAATTTTTACGTTGGCTTTTGTAAAAACATTTGCTTTTGAAACTCCAAAGTTCTATCATGAAACTCTAGATGGTGCAGTCTGATAGGTCTAACTTATTCTGACATAATGACATCATTATCATATGGCGCAGCTGATTGGTTCTTTTTGCATCAGCAGCCAATGAGCTCACTGCTCAACACTCAAATTCTCAGCTAGTGCTTCAGAAACTCTCCACCTTCCCCAGCTCCACCTGTATAGATCTGCTATAGAATAATTGCATTTATGTTATATATGGGGGTTAGCAGTATTTCTTGTATGCTCACAGTAGCATGTTGTTGATGTATTGGCAGAAGCATGTCTCAGTACATGTACATTACCATGCTAAACCCTCTGAGAGTTGTCATGATAGAAATATATATTTTTTTACAATATATTTTTGTTCAGTGTGATGAGGTTTAATATCCTATTTAGCCACTTGTTAGCAACCGCCTTTAAATAAAAGCCTAAAACACACACACACACATTTGTTTTTGTGAATTGTGGGGACTTTCCATAGACTTCTATAGTTTTTATACTGATCAAACGATACTGTTTATCCCCTTACCCAACCCTAACCCTAAACCTACCCCTTACAGAAAACCTGTTTGCATTGTTACATTTTCAGAAAAACATCATTTACTATTTTTAATCTTTTTTTTTTACAATATCAAAATTTTTTACAATATCAAAAATGTCAGGTTTTACTATCTTTGTGGGGACATTTGGTCCACACAATGTAGCAAAAACAAGCACACACACACACACAATGGGGGTATTACTGATGTATTTTCTGTCATAGAACAAAACGTAAAATATTTTGAGCTTGTGTTAAGTACAGGCCTTTTTTCATGTATTCAACCAAAAACCTAAAACTTCATGTCGATGGAACCAGAAGTGCTAAAATGCTAACTCATTTCCAGGTTTTGGTCTACAAAAATATGTCATCCTTGAAGAACTTTATAGCACTAATTAACTCACAAATATTTGATCCAAGGTTCTTGGATTGTTTTTTTTTCACGCAGCCCTGTACAATTATGTAGTGAGATGTAACATTCACCACTGTGAATGCTGGCAATAATTAATGTACAATACTCATAACCACAACAGTACAGTATTCTGGGAGGTTGCCAGGTTATTGCGTCAATGCTTATGCTTCCATCACCCTGTTTTTATGCTAATTTTGAAGTATTGGATCAGAAACGAGTGATGGAAATGGCAAAAATTCCCTTAAGTTGCAAAAAAAAAAAGTTATGCTCGCTTGAGGTGGTTTTTGACTTATAATGGGAGATGGAAAAAAATCTGATATAGTGAACATTAAACTCAAGTGATAACTGATAACTTCCTCAATAACTGTTGATTACTAGGTTACCAATACCACCACCATCCCCTCAAACAACTTGGAAACATGCCTAATTCGCATCTTCTTTCTTTCTTTTTTCCTTTTTTTTTTTTTTTTTTTTTTTTGGCAAACTTTGAAAAGATTAGCTTCACAATTGGAAAGAAACCCAGCTATTGTCTTGACTCTTTTTTTTTGTCCTGTCTATCTGTGTATTTATAAAATCCACAAAATCATGTTGTGTAACCAACATGCAGAAACACGAAGAAGGAAAAAAACATAAAACATGACAATGGTGTCACTGAAAGGGCTCCTGCAGACCCACATGACCCTCATGTGTGTGTCAAGGTCAATATATCTCTTAAAATATCAGATAATCTGACCTTTTTATGACATGGCAAGTTCAGTTCATGTTGTATTCAATGTAATGCTCTTATACACTGACATTTAAAAGATTATTTTAATGTTTTAAGTAGTCTTTCCTGCTCTTCAAGGCTGCATTTATTTGATTAAAAATACAGAAAAAATGTAATATTGTGAAATATTATTGCAAATTAAAATAATGTTTTTCTATTTTAATATACTTTAAAATGTAATTTATTTCTGTGATGCAAAGCTGAATTTTTATCAGCCATTACTACAGTTTTCAGTGTCACATGATCCTTCAGAAATCATTCTAATATTCTAATTTATTACAAGTGTTGGAAACAGTTGCGCTGTTTGAAAAATAAAAACTAAATCACTTCAATGTAAAAATAAATAAATAAATAAAATAAATAAATAAATAAATAAATAAATAAATAAATGCCAGATTAGAGGAATGCTGGCCCAATTTGTACATAAAGATACAACAGATTTATATTTGTGGCAAATGATGATTTAATAAGCTTGTGACATATTACGCAATCTTACATCCCAAGATAAAAAAAAATACAAAAATTACACAAGGAAATGCGTATTTCAGCAAAAGAAGGAAAAACCACAGAAATGGCTTCAAGTCTTTCGGGAACTGACGTCCTTCATCTGTGCTTAGTAACTCATGCATTTTACTGCTCAGTGTGTTGGTCACCTTTTCCTCTTCCTGTGAGAGGCTGTGAGATATCAGTGAGATTTCCATAACAACCAGAATCCCAGCTCGCACAGCACATTCTCGCTTGTCACACCTCCCATTCTTAGCCACATAACTGACCGATTCATCGACGGAAAGAGCTAAAAATAGCCTCTCATCCTCCGAAATATCTAAAGATGAGCGCAGCGTTACGATAACAAATACACGGCAGCTGTACTCTCCCTTTGTGCGTCACGCTAACACAAACGAGGCTCTCGGCAGGATGCGTTCTCGATATTCCCATGATGTGATACAGCACAAGCTATTACATCTCCATCCAGAAGTACAGGAAGTCCACCTCCTGTCTTTCATACTTCCTGATTATAAACCCTCTTGGCAGGAGAGTGTGAATGGAATATTACAATCTTTTATCCCTGTCCCATTTCTTTGATGAGCTCTAATACATCCTCAGGAAATAGAATATTGACATTAGCTTCAATAATTAAGTGGCCGTCAGAGAGACTGATCTCATCTAAACTGCCCTCTTATGTGATGTGTGCTGAAGAGCTTTATTTTTGGCATGAAACTGGGTCATATAGCGCATGTTATAATAATCGCCTTTTTCTGCACAGAAGGCCAGTCGTTGGGGTTTGAGAAAACTGTCTTAAACTATGTTAAGGAATAACATAACAGGGTTCTCCTAAAAGAAAATTTTGGAACACAAAAGAAGATATTTATCAGAATCTTTGCACGCTCTTTTCCGCACAATGAAAGTGAATGGTGACTGTCAAACTCCAAAAATGACCAAATGCACTATAATAGAAAGAAGTGGTACATAGACCTAGTGTGTACAATTTGTTTCAAAGTCTACTGAAGATAAGTGATAACTTTGTGTGAGGAAACTTGAAGGGAAGTAAAGTGACATAAATGTTTCACTCAAAATTCTGAAGAACACAAAGATATTTTGAGAAAACTTTTGGGTGTAAACAACATTAGATCAAAAACATTGGCTTTCATATTGTTTAAACTTTGAAGAAAAATATGCATTTTTTTTTTTTTTTAATATTATTTTTGTCTGAACTATCCCTTCAGCTAATAACCGGCGATGTTGTTCTGAGCTCTCACATGTTTCATGTTTGTGTTTATTGGTACCAATGCTGGGTAGTAACTGATTACATGTAATCTGGATTATGTAATCAGATTCCAAAAATTGGATTACATAATTACATATTATTCATAAAATGTAAATTATTCCTAATATATCGATTCACCCTAATTCCTCTAAATTATCTTTTAAAGTTTCCTTTCTAAAATAATGTCATGTAAATAACTTTGCATAATTATGCAAGTTAATAAACACTAGTAATGTTTCTGTAAAACACTATATCATCATCATATCCAGTAGGGCTGAGTTTTGACACAAATTTGATTCTGTTTCACAAGCTTGTGATTCAATTCAATTTCCAATTTGATTAGATTATTTTGGATATATATCAGGTACAGTACATGCCAAATTTTCTTAAGGACAAAAATCTCTCAACTAATGCTGTAAAATATACATGATAGTTGGTAGTACTACATTACTATAATATTAAAGGTTAAAATGAACTCATTTATATACAAATCAGTAAATTACACTCAATTAAGTTTTTTTAATAATAAAGTTATAACTGCATAATTATATTTCTACTTTTTTTTTTTAATATAAATATTAAAATAGTTGACAGATTTATTTAAGCATAAACTAAACACTGAAGAATAGTAAAAATGACAATGAATATGTTATATGGCGAATGTGTTTAGCAAAATGCTCCTTTTTTTCTAGCTGACTAACGAGTTTATGGTCACCCAATATCTTTTTCTGAGGTAAATGTGATGTTACGTGACATTGTTTACAAGATGTTATATAGAGGGTTTGCACTTACATCACAGTTTGGTCATTCACCCGGATGTGCGGCCATATTGGATGTAAACAACAGCATGGATTGCACGGTTAATGTACTACTGAATACCTTGTTCTGCTAATTTATGCTGTCTAAACCACAGAGAAAAAAAATGTGAATGCTGCTAAATCATATAGAGAAAGACTTAGTAAGCAGGAAAAAGCAAAGTTAATGGGTGGTAAAGATACATACGAGCAGTCTTAAGATATTAGCCTAATATAATGACCGGAAATGATAAGAACACACATGAATGTTGTCAAGATTCTTGCCCTGGAAAACCACAAACACCTTTTGTTCCTCAGACAGTTTTTTATACTCTTCTCCTTGATTTGTTATAACTTTTGGCAGTCTGTAGTACTCCAAATGTTTCTCCTGGTCCGACCGATTAGTACAGCCCAAAACATGACAATAACTGACCATTTATAGCAGCAATAGTCGGCAAAATTTGCAAATTCCGTTTTGGTTTAGTGGCATTGTTTACGTTCTGTGCCGCCATTATGGCGTGTCAAGAAAACACTCTATTGACGTCTTTATGTCTTCATGTGTGCTTTGTGCTGCCACTTCTCTCGAACTGAGGTGCTACAGCGATCTGTCACTCCACATTAAGCAGCGCCAGAATGGCATTTATTGTTTGAATACTGTAAAAAATGGACAGAATTTAAAATCTGAGATTTTGTTTCATATCAAAAGTAACAAAGCACAAAGCTTATTGCCATTTACTGGATGGGACGCGCTTCCGTTCCATTCATTAACTGAAAACAGGCAAGACTTGTTGATTCTTGAGATTTAAGAATCTATATTGTTTCGTAAAAATGAGAATCGATTAAAATCAAGAAATCAATATTTTGTATGCATCCCTAATATCCAGTGACCTTCAGTAATTGTTGGTTCTCAAAGTCTGGACAAAAATATTTACATATTCATGTTTATTAATGTTTGTTTGTGTAATCCAGGGATTCCCATACGTTTTTGTCAGTCAAACCCCTTTGGCATAAAATATTTACTTGAAATATGTCTGAGGAAGCTTTTTATCAACTCACAAACCTACTGCAGTTCTTATATTAAACCCAGTTAGGAAAACCATGGTGAAATGTAATGTTTAATGCACTTTATGATGTTGATACGAAATAATGGAATAGTGCAGAGCTGGGTAGTTAGTGACTGATTACATGTAATCTGGATTACGCAGATTCTAAAAATTAAGTACTTATAATTAGAGTAAATTACATTTTAAAATACTCGTAATCAGACTACAGAAATGAAATTCAAATACGAAATTATTCATCATTGATTCTTTATAATTCTTTTTTTTTTTTATCTTTTCATTTTTCCTTTCTAAAAATAGTCTACAGCTTATATACACTCAGAAAGTTTTATTTGAATTATCACTCAGTAGGTTAACCATGTATTATTATGTGTTACTGAAAGGCTTTTTGTCTTTCAAACTCATTAAAATGCACAAATTTTTGTTATTTTTTTATTTGCAGTCATGGTAAACTTTTTGAGTCATTTCTAAATGACCACCCCTTTAAAGTAAATATATTAGGTGAAAGAGTTTCACCTAATATATTTACTTTAAAGGGGTGGTCATTTAGAAATTCTGTAAAATACAATGTCTCCCTTTGCATCGTAACTTTGCAGAGGTTGTTTATGCTTAAACAGCAATATTACATACTAACTTTGTATATATATACTCTAATATATTGTTTAATGAACTTCATGTTGTTAATTACAATGAAAGGAATATATTTTATCACTCTTTTTACATCATTATGGTACAAGATTATCCTGTTTAAATCAATGTGATAAACGAGTAAGGTCAAAAGTAATCTAAAAGTAATCAAAAGTAATCTTATATAGTAATCTTTTTAGTAATCTTATATAATCTTATATAATATTACCTAAAACGTGTAATGTAATGGATTATGTTACTAACTAAAATTTTTGATATGTAATTTGGAATCAGTTATGGATTACAATGTGTAAGTAATGTAACTATATATGTGGTATATCGAAAGGTAAGTTTAAAACAGGATAGATAAAAAGTAATCGAAAAAAGTAGTCAGATTACATTACCTAAAATCTAGGTAATCTAGATTATGTCACTAACTACAATTTTCATCATGTAATCTGTAATCACTAATGGACTACAATTTGTAAGTAATCTACCCAGCACTGATTTAACATAAGTGATTGCTAACTTTTTACTCAACTGTTTTCCTCACAAAAAGCAATTGTATTATAAAAAGCAATACATCACAGGACTCGACCACTTTTACGATCATTTTATAGTGCTTTTTGTCATGTTTTGGCACATCTCCTTTTGTGATGAAAATGATACGATTTGTACCTACACACGTCAGCGATGACAGAATTTTCATTCCTGTGTGAACTACGCCTTTAATGTTCTCATGGAAAAAATCTCTTTTTAGAAGGGAGCACGTAACACGCGCACCACCTTTTTCCACATAAGAGCACATCCGAGGGCTGTCATCTATAAAAAAATGTGGCCTCTGAATGTTTGTTGGTTTAACGTCCATCATCACTTCCTTTTTCCTTTTCCAGCCATTCTCTAGATAGAATCCCATTGGAATTAAAATAGCCACTGTCAAACCTAACAACAAACAAAAACCACTGAGTCGTGGCCCTATTTATGGCGAATGCCTCGCATACCAAGTATAACCCAGGCATCTCCTTCCCTTTACGATGTCAATGCTGCAGCAGGATGCACACACACTTATATGTGTATACACACACCCATTCTTTTTTGTCCTTCATTCATTGCCTCTTTTTTGAGTTGCATCCTCTCTTGTGAAAGAGCAGGAGAGCTGCTGTAATTATTCCCTTATTCACAGGAATGTCCAAACAAATAGGCCTTTTTGAAGCGAACCATTGTCTCAATGTGGGAGTGGATCAGGCCGGGTGCAGGAGGCACGGAGCGGCTTCCTGTGGACGGAATGTCTCGAGTGAAGCCACGCAAACACTCCCCCGACCCTAAAAGTCCCTGTTGACCAAAGTCCTAATTTTAGGACAGATAATCGGATGCTTCCTGGGAGGATATAAAAGTAGATTTGCCAGACATTACGCAGAAGAGTCAAACATCCTTTTAGAGAATCCTAAATGCAGCAGGACAATATAAAAAGACCTTTTTATCCTGCACTATACAAACACATTACACTAACATATTTTGACTGTTTAGTCAGACCAGAACTGGCCCCCTGGTGTAGCCTCGTCCACATTTTTTTCTCTCCATTATCAAACATCAAAAGATTTTCCTTCCCAGTCACAGTTGCCTTTGTCTTGCACACTAGGGAACTGAAGATATTTTGCATCATGTATGCATTGTTATCATGACATAAATCATGACGTTTAAAGACATAAAATTAATATAGGAACACTCATTTTGTTCTCTCTCTCTCTCTCTCTAATATACATTACATATATTCAAATACAAACTGTAATAGAAATAGAATTAAGATATATTTTAGTTTACTATAAATGCTTGTCAGTAAGTTTAACCGCTTAACACTTTATCCATATTTCAAAGACAATAGAAGTAATTTTTGAAGTCACTTATAAAAATGTCCTTCTTAAGTAAGTCAAAAATCAAAACTCAAAAGTAAACTAATTGCTTTTAATATAACTATAAAACGATAATGCATTTTCATTTAATTGTAAATAACATGCTATTAAGTGTCTGAAAGAATTACATTCAATTTGCATATATATATATTTAAATATATATTACTTTCATAATATGTACTCTTTTTGAAAGTGTAAAGTGTACTTCTCTGATGAACAGGTTTACAAAAAAGGTATTTCTTGATCCAGTTTGATTTATTCAGACAGATTATTAATGCACTGAAATATTTGCAGTGATTTCTCACACCAAAATAGTAATGGGACATTTTATTTCTATTGTTAGGGCCCAAGCACCGGTGGTGCGAGGACCCTATTGGAATTGTTCAGATTCTTCTTCTTTTTTCAAAATGAATTGCATTTTTGAGGGCCTAAACATGCTCGAAAATTCATGAAACTTCTGATATGGGTTGCAAAAGTGGGTGTGGAAAAATAGCTCGATAGTGCCGTCTATAAAATTGAAACGAAGTGCTCCTTGTTTCACATTAATGTACGAAATTCGGTAGACACATGCAACACACTAATACCTACAAAAAAGTTCCTTTGGTACAAAGTCCGAAACCCAACAGGAAGTCTGTTATTTTGAATTTTCTCTGCAAGTTTTGTGCCGTTTTTGCCATTTCAGGTGTTGTATTTTAACTAACTCCTCATAGAGATTTAAACAGATCAACACCAAATTTGGTCAGTCTAATCTAAAACCTTTTGTGATGTTAAATTACGAAGATCTAGAGTTTTCTTTGAAGAGCGTGTCCGTGGCGGCCTAACAAACTTCGCCATGAGAAAGGAAGTTGTTATAATTCAGGCAAACAATGTCCGATCTGCACCAAAATTCACGTTTAATCCTGTGCTGAACACTTGCCCATGACCAGTGCTGGGGGTAACACATTACAAGTAATGCAAGTTACATAATCAGATTACCTTTTTAAGTAACTAGTAAAGTAACAGTTACTTTGTTTCCCCATTTACTGACTGACAAGTCTCCTGTCCCCATGTCGACAGAAACTGGAAATACAGAGGCGTTGTGTGTGTTGTGTAAACATGGTGTTACTGTAGTTCTAAACTAAATGTGAACATAGATGAATACATCTCACTCAGAAAAAACAGATTCAGTACTCATCAAAATGAATTAAAATAGTGAAAAGCAAACTCAGTATATGATGCAAACCTGCAACAATGTTAAATAACACAGATTTCCTTTCTACCATTTTATTAACCAATGTCTTTGCTACTGACTTTTGATGATCCAGTTTAACCATACTAATAAGCAAAAATGACTTTAAAAAAACTAACATTTGTGCTATAGTGTTTTCTTTTTTTTTTTTTACTGAAGAGTTTCAAACCTTCTCTTGTGTTCTACTGTACAGACTTGAATTTATTTTTTCATCACTGAGGCTTATTCATTTCACTTCTTGGTGTGAAAACCGGGGCTTTTACTTTTGCTAAAAATAGAACTATTTATATTAAAATAAAACAAGCAAGCCATGCCCAGATTTAAAAAGTAATGCGAATGTAACTTAAAAGTAACCCAACACATTACTTTCCATATAAAGTAACATAATTAGTTACTGTTTTAGAGATTAACGAAATATTGTAATGCATTACTTTTAAAAGTAACCACAACACATGCCCATGACCATATTTAGTTACAGTCATAGCGCCACCTGCTGGCAACAGGAAGTGGCATGTTTTATACTCTAACGAACTCCTCATAGAGATTTAATGACATCAACATTATATTTGGTCAGTCTACTCTAAAGGCCTTTGCAATGTTAAATTGAGTTTTCATTAAAAGATGTGTCCGTGGTGGCCTGACAAAGTTCAATGTTTCGCCATGGGAACTGAAGGTGTTGTAGCTCAGACAAACAGTGTCTGATCTACTCCAAACTTCACATGTTCGATAAGAATCCTGGCCTGAACACATCTAAAAGCCAATATTCAGTTCTAATCATATTGCCACCTGTTGACAACAGGATACGTCATGCTTTACACTAACTCAAACATACCATGTTCAATCTGTACCAAACTTCATATGTTTGATAAAAGCGCTGGCCTGAAAGGGGTCATCGGATGCCCATTTTCCACAAGTTGATATGATTCTTTAGGGTCTTAATGAAAAGTCTATAATAAACTTTGGTTAAAAATTCTCAATGGTAGTTTAAAACACCCTTTTTACCTTGTCAAAATGAGCTCTGCAAAAATCAACCCATTCTGCGGGATTGTTCCTTTAAATGTTAATGAGCTCTGCTCGCCCCGCCCCTCTCTTCTCTCTGTGGAGTGATGAGCCTGTTTACTTTAGCTGCATTTAGCGTGTTTAGCCACAAAACTTGCTAACTAGCACGTTATTAGGAAAAATGATTGCAGAGATTCATAAAAAAAACCCTTATACTGACTTCTGCTGTAGGTGAAGCTGGATCACGAATGATTTGCGTGAACATAGACACGTTTATGTAGATCAGGAGGCGCATTCCCTTCACAAACAAACGTAATCCACTGCATCTTCAGCGGCTCAGATGTCGCGACTAAATGACAACCACTGTGTTCATTATTGCATCCAGCAACACAACACCTCAATTGCTCAATCAGAGATATTCTTGTCTAACTTACATCCCTGCTCCGGCAACGAAACAATGGAGGTCGGATTGTTACAGCTGATTTAAGGCGGATCTGAGGTAAGACGCTCATGTCAATCAATTATCGTGGGAGCGGCCTCTGTCGGTGTGACAGGCATCTGAGAATGGCTTAATTTGAAAAAGGAGATATTATTTTTACAAATTAAAAAAAAAAATGCATGGATTTTTATCATTATAGGGTAGAACAAACAACATGTAAAAGTGAACTTTGCATCCGATGACCCCTTGAAGACATCTACATGCCAATATCCAGTTATAGTCATAGCGCCACCACCTGGTCTCAGGAAGTTTGCGACATATAAATTACTTCTGACATTTGACATTCCTTTTCTATTTACCACTTTAAATGCATACTGCCCATTGTTCAGTGTTTTCCCTAAAGCCACCGAGTGGTGTTGAGCCCGGGTGCGATGGCCCTTTCAATGCTGCTTGCAGCTTTAATTTGTATATTGTTGTTTGTTTATTGACTTTTTCAGCAGTATTGCAGGATGTTTGTCATTAAGGAACACTGGATACTTCTGCTGTTACAATAAAATGTCAGTACCAATTAATCTCAAGCTAAATTGCAAATAAATAAATTACGTCATGAAAATACACATAGTACTAATCTCACATCAAATGTTCCACATTATAAAAGTGATTTTTGTTAAAATCCATAATCAAAGTTTGCACATATAAAGCAGAAAACGGATAGATGAGGAGGATATTTACCTAACATAGTAAATAAAATTTGTATTCAATTCTCAGATTAAAAAAAAAGCCACCTTTCTGATTACTGATTGAAACGATACAAAACATTTCACTTGCGTCCTAGAGCAGTACACAACCTCCAACTTCAAAATACTGTAGTAGCAGCAGAGAAAATGCTAGGCCTGTGTATGTAAATGCATCACTCATCTGTGTATTTACAGTAATGGGTTGGTCAGGAAACCTGCAGGTGTTGTTGGCATTGCATTCAGAGTTAATTTCTGGTAGGACAGGCTGCTGGAGTGTAATAAAGGTGCCTTAGAGCTGCAGTGGGTGTGGTAAGAGGTGGTTAGAGGGGATTTTCAAGCTTACTGGCCGTATTCTGGCAGGGCCCTTTAAGGAGTCGTCAGGAGAGACGTGTCGCTTCCTGTCTGGAAGTGTCTGAGAGCTCTGGACGCAGATCTTTGTGAGAGATGAGCTGTCCCTGTATCCTGAGAGATCTCTTTCTCCCTATTTGTCTAAGTGTGTGCTGTGGTCTTCCTTTCAGTAATCTTTTCCTTTTTACTCCTCTGGGACTGCTTGTTTTTACAGTGCTAGGAATGCAGCTTATTTATTCATCTTCTTTAAAATGTTATGATTAATTCAGCTTAACTGCATCCAAATTGTTTTGTAGATAAGGGTATATTATATTATATTATGTTATATTATATTATATTATATTTTTTATTTATTTAATATTATAGCTTTAGCTATCTAAACCAACTGTGTTTAAATCAATGAAATATTTGAATTATAATATATATAAAAAATATATATAAAATATACTATTACAAAAAAAACAATATATAATCAATTTATAACAGTATTATATTATATTATATGATATTATATTATATTGTATTATATTATATATATATTTTTTATTTAATATTATAGCTTTAGCTATCTAAACAAATAGTGTTTGAATCAATGTAATATTTGCTAAAACCATTATAGTTGGTCTAGTATAGTTTTTTTTTTTTTTTTTTTTTTAACATTTATTGCTATTCTGTCTTGTGATTATTAAAACCTATATATGAATATTAACATCTATATACTATTACCAAAAACAATATTATATTATATTATATTATATTATATTATATTTATAATAATAAAATAAAACTAATTAATGGCATCTGTATATTATTACCAAAAAATATTTATAACAGTAAACAATATTATATTACATTATATTACATTACATTATGATTATTAAAACAACAACAACAACAACAACAACAATAATAATAATAATAATAATGAACTAAATATCATTAGTAGCATCTATATATTATTATCAAAAACAATATATGAACAAC